>CAMZMU010000106.1:15110747-15168083 GCA_947311845.1 Poa pratensis | reverse complement strand
GAGTATCCCCGGGTAGGGTCAAGGCTTGGCATAAGGTGGTGTTCGAAGTTGTGCCGAGGTACGGAAAGGGCCGACCTGTTTGGGCCTGGGAAGGTCCGAGCTTCATCTTGACCTGGAGAGTACAGGCCGACCTATTTTGGCCCAAGGGTCCGAGGTATACTGTTGGCCAGGGCCGAGGTTCACTGTCCGAGCTATGTTCAGCCGACCTAACTACCTCAGTGCAGTGGTTTGTGTTGTGAGTGCAGGAGAAGCTGTGGGGAGGAAGTAAGATCCGACCTGGTAAAGGAGATTAAGCGCAAGACCCGAGGTACGGAGCCCGTCACATCCGTGCCGAGCTAACCGAGGTGGTGGGCTGTAGGTCGGGCAGGAGTCAATGCTCCTGTCACTTCCAGCCGGGTACAAGAGCGCCTGACACGGGAGCGTCTGTCAAGGAGCATGGCAGAGGCGTGCTCCGGGTTCGGCGGGCCTGCACGTCTCTGATCGCTGACTACGCGAGGTCTGGGAAAAGGCTACGAGGTAGCTCTGCCAGGCCACGTCCTGTCTCGGTCAGAGGGGACATGCTAGTTCTGCCGTTAGGCTACAGGAGATGGGCAAGCCACGTCTTGTCCCTGACCGAGGTACGGTGGTACGGTGGTGACCGTTGCAGAGGCATGGCAACAGTGTTCTGCGAGGGGCACAATGGTAACCCGGCTGGCCTATATAGTGGGCTTCACCCCCTCCTGCTAGAGAGGATCCAAGATCAAGAGAGACCCCCCCCCGCGCTGGAACTAGTTGATCAAGAGAGAAAGAGAGAGAGAGGAAGCTCGGAACACCCCGGAAACACCTCGGATTCAGCTCGGAGTGCCTTCTTCCTCCCGTCTAGCTCCATCTTTTACCTCAAGTTCTCACCATTGTAGCGTCATACAGCTCGAGGAGCAGCTTGTACTTGTCACTCTGAGCTATACACTGGCTAGGATAGTGCTGCAGTAGGGGTGTTACCTCCACAAGAGGGCCCCGAAGCAGGGTACATCGTGGTGTGCTTTGTGTTCTTGCTTTCTTGGTTCTTCGTTCGTGTTCTTGCGTGTTCTTGCGTGTGCACTTCTTGAGTGCATAAACCCTCCCCGGATTCCCCCAACGACCATTCGGCCCCATCTTAGCCATACCTATGGCATCTGCCGTGATCCCACCACGACAGTTGGCGCCCACCGTGGGGCAGATTGAGGCGTTGGAGGGAGTTTTCATCCGGACGGGCTCAGGCGAGCGTGTTCTTTCCGGGCTTGTCGCCAAGATCGGAGAGTTCACCTTCATCAGCGACAACGCGGGGTGTTTCGCCGGCAAGCCTTCCCCGGACGGCTTCACCATGATGCTCGGCAGCTTCGTCACGTACGTTGCTGTCGAGGTTGTTCGCGGGTACCCGGAGCAGGTGCTCGTGGACGACGAAACTCCTCTCCTCGCGGCTTTAGGTCGGCGTATCACTCGCCCCGAGAGCTGCGTAGAGGTGATGATGACAGGCCCGGTTGACGCCGTTGGCAAAGTAGATGCCAGCCAGTCCAAGGCAGCCGAGGTTGCTAAGGTGAGATCTGCAAAGCCCAGGCTAGAGAAGGACTTGCCTGGCACCCCAGAGCTGCGGGCCGAGGTGCGACCCTGGTAGAGATAGTGGATACACTGGCAGACCCAGTAAATCCAGGAGTGGACATAGTAGTGACTGTGGCCGACCTAGAGGCAAAGCGTGTCCTGTTGCAGAAGGAGGCTGTAGCAATGATAACAGCTAGAGATGAGTTCAATAGAGATCTGCGCGAGTACAATGCAGCGAATGGCTTCACCCCGGTAGCGGTTGATACACATAGGGGAGCCGAGGTGCGGCAGAGAGGCAAGGGGCTCAACGATGAGATAAACAGGGAGGCTCGACCTACCACCTCGGCTAGGAGTGGGAGTCGCGTGTCAACTGGAAGGCCGGTGTATAGTTCCCCTGCTAAGAACCTCAGAGCTGCCGAGGCAGGCAGGGCCGAGCTATCCGGATTATCTGGAGATGCATGGCGTGCGCAGCAGAAGCGAGTCAATGAGTTAGTATATGTGGCTAACCAGCAGAATGAGGCTCTCCGCAGAGCATATGCCGGGGCTGGTGATTCAGAGATGGTTTATTCAGCTAGGCCAGTCAGTCAGGTGTCCAAGGGGCAAGCCTCGTCTCCACTCGTCGGAGGAGCCGATCGAGCCCGGAGTGTCACCTCGGGTCAGAACCAGCAGCTGCAGATGTATGATCCAGTCCTAGCAGCAAAGCAGAAGGTGGGCCAGGGCAATGCTAGCCGAGCTAAGGGAAACCCCGGCCCAGGCAATGCGAGCCGGCTAAGGGTAACTCCGGTCAGGGAAATCAGAACGGCGGTCAAGCAGCATCGGCTGGCCGAGGTAAACCACCTCCGCCCCCGAGGTATCAGCAACAACCTCGGCAGCAGGGGCAATATCAGCGAGAGCCGGAGTATGTTCAGCAACCTCAGAACGTCGGTCAAGGCGATGACCGATATGATGATGGAGACTCGGCCATGGCACGAGCTGGATACCACAGAGTGGATGGGGCGTTGGGACCTCGGATAGGAGGTCGGATGTTAGCTCCAGGCGATGTCCGTAACAAGCTGGATAGAATCTACTTGTCTGAGCAACTGGAGGAGGAAGGCCCTCCTGGTCCGGCGTGTTTTGGACCTCGGATCATGAAGGAGCCACCACCACCAGTATCTCAGTTCCAGTTAGGTCGGAACACCAAGCCATACAATGGGAGCACCAAGCCACAAGATTGGCTGACAGATTATGTATCCTCGGTGCACATTGCGGGGGGCAATCGCCGATGGGCGGTCCGGTATCTCCCGCACATGTTGGAAGGTCCAGCTCGGATCTGGCTGAATAATTTGCCGGAGTATAGTATCAACTCCTGGATAGACTTGGAGCTGGCGTTTAACAGCAACTTTGCTAGTACATACAAGAGGCCAAACCGACCTCAGCTCCTGGCGGCATGTAAGCAAGATGATCATGAAACTGACCGAGAATTCTTAACTCGGTGGAGCAATGTTCGGAATTCCTGTGAAGGAGTGGTAGAGGCACAGGCCATTTCCTGGTTTGCAGATGGTTGTCGACATGGCAGCATGCTGTGGCAGAGGCTCCAGAGAGATATGCCGAGATCCCTAGCAGAAACAATCCGGGTTGCAGATTCTTATGCCCTGGGTGATCCGATGCAGCCAGCAGCAGAGGCAGGAGCACGTAACAGAAGGAGGGAGCCAATAAACAACCGGCTCGGACCAAGGTGTAATGACCGTCAGGAGTTCGGACAGAAGAGGAGGGAGCCGGACTATCCATACCCTCCAACCAAGTTGCAGCGGTGAACCCGGATCAGCCCGGAGCTGGAGGTGTCCAGAGGCCAAAAATCAATGGTCCGGCATTTAGTCCGAACCGGAGCCACCCATGACCTATGAATTAATGATAGATGGTCCGTGCTGTTACCATACGACTGACCCGCGCAAGCCAGCCAACCATTCAACCCGGCAGTGCAGCTGGAACCGCAGAATCAGAGAAGAGGGGGCAAGGGCCGGAGGAATCAGAACAGGACCACCACCTCAGAGATTTCAGCCGAGGTCCCACCCTAATCTGTCCGGAGCAAATGTTACCCCGATAACCACTGCACCTCTTCCGAGGCCTGCAGCAGCAAGACCCGTGAATGTTGTGAATGTCCGAGGTAATAACAACAACAATGGTGCCGGACCAAGTCAGCAGTATGAATACCCCGGAAATGACTATAGAGAGGTTCATGCGAGCTATGTGGTCTTTGTGACCGAGCCACTGACAAGAAGAGCGTGCAGAGGCGTGCCATGGAGGTGAATGCAGTAATGCCGGTGGTGCCGACCTATATGAACTGGTCTGAGCAGGAGATCACTTGGAGCAGAAAGGACACACCTCGGATCATGCCGAGCCCTGGAAAGTATGCCCTGGTGGTAGATCCAACGTTGTGTGGGCCTACCAACAATGTGAGGTTCACCCGAGTTCTGGTGGACAATGGCAGTGCCATCAACATCATGTACCGAGACACAATGGTGAAATTGGGCATCTCGCCTAATCAGTTGATGCCAAGCAGTTGTACTTTTCATGGGATTGTGCCCGGCGTTTCCTGTGCACCCATGGGCAAGATATGGGTGGATGTAGCATTTGGAACCAAGGAAAATTGCCGAGTTGAGAGTATCGAGTTCGAGGTGGTGGACTTGGAGAGTGCATACCATGCACTGCTTGGAAGGCCGGCTTTGGCCAAGTTCATGATTTCCACCCATGTTGCATACCTGAAGATGAAAATGCCAGGGCCTAATGGGATCATATCCATCTCGGGTGACTACAAGCGAGCATTCAGTGTGCCTCGGCGGGATCTAACCTAGCCGAGTCTTTGGTGATCGCAGCGAGAAGAAGAAGCTGCATCAAGTGGTGGCAATGGCGCAGTCAACACAGCTCGGCCTGTCCGGACTGATGAGCCCGGACTCAACTGCGGCGTTCGAGGTACCCAAGGAGACCAAGAAGATCCCCATTGACCCGGAGCACCCAGAGCATGTGGCCATCATTGGGACCGGGCTAGGCGAGAAATAGGAAGGCGAGCTCTGTCACTTCCTCCGTGAGAATCGGGATATCTTTGCATGGTCGGCTAAGGACCTGCCAGGTGTTCCGAGGGAGTTGGCAGAGCACTCTTTATTTGTTAGGCCAGAGGTGAAACCGGTGAGGCAACCGACCCGTCGTCTCTCAGACGACCGGAGACAAGTGGTGCTGGACGAGCTGGCTAAGTTGCTTGCAGCCGGGTTCATAATGGAGGTACTGCATCCGGACTGGATATCCAATCCGGTCTTGGTGGAAAAGAAGAAAGACGAGCCAGCCGTGGTCAAGGTGTGGCGCATGTGCATTGACTTCACTAACCTCAACAAGGCGTGCCCAAAAGATCCGTTTCCATTACCTCGGATTGATCAAGTGATCGATTCCACTGCTGGTTGTGAACTGTTATCTTTTATCGATGCGTACTCTGGTTTTCACCAGATACCACTGAACCCAAAGGATCAAATAAAGACTGCTTTTATTACCCCGTATGGGGCGTATTGCTATCGTGTCATGTGTTTTGGTCTGAGAAATGCCGGGGCAACTTATCAGAGGTGTATGCAGAAATGCCTGCACTCTCAGATGGGCAAAAATGTGCAAGTGTATGTCGACGATATTGTCATCAAAACTAAGGAGAAACATACTCTCCTCGAGGATCTCGAGGAGACATTTGTGAATTTGAGAAAGTATCGGTTGAAGCTTAACCCGGACAAGTGCACCTTTGGTGTCCCGGCTGGAAAGTTGCTCGGATTCCTGGTGTCTAGCCGAGGTATCGAGGTTAACCCGGCCAAAATCCGAGCTATTGAGAGCATGAAGTTACCGAAGTGTTTGAAAGATGTGCAGAAGTTCACAGGGTGCCTAGCCTCGTTGAGCCGATTTGTAGCTCGGCTAGGAGAAAAAGCATTGCCTTTGTACCAGCTCATGAAGAAAAGTACCGGGTTTACATGGACCCCGCAGGCCGACGTGGCGTTTGGTGAGCTGAAAAAGATGTTGTCCACTGCCCCGGTGTTGGCGTCACCATTGCACAATGAGCCGATGTTACTTTACATTGCGGCCACAAACCGAGTTGTAAGTGTGGCAGTGGTGGTGGAGCGCGAAGAAGGTGGCAGGTCGGTGCAGAGACCGGTGTATTACTTGAGCGAGGTGATCTCTACCTCGAAGCAGAACTATCCTCACTACCAGAAGATGACGTATGGTGTTTACCTGGCGGTCAAGAAGTTGAAGCATTATTTCCAGGAGCATCCCATGACGGTGGTGTGCGAAGCTCCAATCTCGGAGATCATCGGGTGCAAAGATGCAACTGGCCGAGTTGCCAAATGGGCGATTGAGGTGTCTCCATATGCACCACATTATGAGAGAAGAGACGCAATTAAATCCCAGGCGTTGCCGGACTTCTTTTGTGATTGGGCCGAGATGCAGTATGAGCCACCCAGGCCGGACTATAATTATTGGAAAATGCATTTTGATGGGTCCAAAACAAAGATCGGGCTGGGGGCTGGAATAGTCCTCACCTCGCCAAAGCAAGATCAGCTGAAGTACGTGCTGCAGATTCATTTCTCAGCATCAAACAATGTGGCGGAGTATGAGGCCTTAATCCATGGCCTCAAGGTGGCAAAGGAGATCGGTATCCGGCGTGTAGAGTGCTTCGGCGATTCCGACCTGGTGGTGCAACAATCTTCTGGAACTTGGGATGCTCTGGATGCCAACATGGCGTTATATCGGTTCCATGTGCAAAAGATATCCGGGTTCTTTGAAGGGTGTGAGTACAGGCATATACCTCGGGCAGAAAATGATGCTGCCGACGTGTTGTCAAAGCTCGGTTCATCAAAAGAGGCAGTACCACCAGGGGTAGCCCTGAATCACTTGAGAACTCCTTCAATCAAACCTTCTCCTGAATCCGAATCTATTTTCATCCCGGCGGAGCAAGAGCCCGGACCTGTTCCAATGGAGGTAGACGTCGGATGCGTTTGGTCGGACCCGGGGACTGCGTGGCAGAGCTCGGGGACTGCACACCAAACCTCGGGGACTGCTCATCCAGACTCGGGGACTGGTCGCAGGATGGTGGAGGAAATAATGGAGGAGATTATGGTGGCCGAGCCAATGGAGGTGGATGAGGAACTTTTTCCTTTGCACCCGGTGCCGGAGTGGGCGGAGCAAATTATGAAGTTCATAACGGAGGGAAGCACGCCAAGTGACACAACCGAGGCTAGGAGGATTCAAAGGAGGGCCAAGGCGTACACCATCATCAACAAGGAGCTCTATAAAAGAAGCGTAACCGAGGTGTTGCAACGGTGTGTTGAGCCAGCTGAAGGCAAGGAGATGCTTTTGGAGATCCACCAAGGAGATGTGGTCATCATTGCAGCACAAGAGCTCTGGTGGCCAAGGTGTTTAGGCATGGGTTCTATTGGCCCACTGCTCTTGCTGATGCAGAGGCCATAGTCCGGAGATGTGAAGGATGCCAAAGGTTTGCCAAGCAAACGCATATGCCAGCCTCGGCGCTCAAAACAATTCCTATCACTTGGCCGTTTGCGGTATGGTGTTTGGATATGGTGGGAGAGTTCAAACCAGCCCGAGGTAACATGACACACATATTGGTGATGGTGGACAAGTTCACCAAGTGGATCGAGGTGAAACCAATCCGGAAGTTGGATGGTCATTCAGCAGTGACTTTCTTGAAGGAGATTATTCTGCGATATGGCTACCCCCATAGCATTATCTCGGACAACGGCACTAACTTTGCTGTTGGAGAGTTCGCTCGGTTTTGCATGAACAAGGGAATCCGGCTGGACATAGCCTCGGTGGCACACCCGGAGTCTAATGGACAAGTGGAAAGATCAAATGCTCTAGTGTTGGCCGGCATCAAGGCTCGGCTCATTGAACCACTGCTGAAAACGCCGGGGTGTTGGATAGATGAGATACCAGCAGTACTGTGGGGTCTAAGGACCACGCCAAATCGATCAACTGGCTATACGCCATTTTTTATGGTCTATGGGGCAGAAGCTATGCTACCCACTGACATCGAATATGATGCGCCCAGAGTGGCAATGTACACTGAAGCCGAGGCAAAAGAGGCTCGGGAGGATGCAGTAGATCTGCTTGAGGAAGCGAGAGAATTGGCCTCATCTCGGTCAGCAATTTACCAGCAAGGTCTCCGACGTTATCATAGCCGGAGTATCAACCCTCGTGTGTTTCACGAGGGAGATTTGGTGCTGAGGTTGGTGCAGCGCAAGAAAGGCCGGCACAAGTTGTCACCTCCATGGGAGGGACCGTTCGTTGTGAGCCGAGCTCTGCTCAATGATTCCTACTATCTTATAGATGCGCAGGAACCAAGGGAAGATGGGCTGGACAACCCCGGGTCAGAGGTCAGGCGACCATGGAACGTAGCTCTACTCCGACCTTTCTACTCATGAAAGGCGCAATGTATGTACCTCGGTTAATCCTTAATAAAAATGTCGGCACTCCGAGGTTAAAGCTCGGGGACTGCCTCGCTCTTGTGCTTATGTTTTATCTCTGTTTGTCAGTTTCGTTCATATGCCGAACTATTTTGAACCTCGTCTCAAACTTCAAGTAATGTGTGCTATGAAACTAATCTTGTGACTCGACTGGCATCTGCCTAAAAGGTAGTCAAGAGCAAAGAGGAAAAAACGTGGGAGACATGAAAATGAACTCGGGGACTCGGTCCAAAATATAGTTCGGCATGTGTCGTTTACTAACCCCTGTCTTTACCTTTCGTTTATGTCGGATGACTTTGAAACATACCTCGGAATTTACCAAGTACTGTATGCTATGAACAACAATCTTGTGACTCGACTGTCGAACGCCAGAATGGCAGACAAGAGCAAAGAATGCCAAATATAGTAAACACGAAAGTAAACTCGAGCAATCATTCAAAAGGATTCGACGTAAAGCTTAGAAAAGCATGGTTCGAATAAGCATGATAGTAACAGAGGTAGCAAAAGGAACTACTTAAGTTTGATTACATCTGCGTCCCGGCATACCGGGGATTTAATGAAGTTTTTTGGCCAAGCATAAGTTCAGGTCGAGGCATCAGGAATTACGTCGGCAGCAGCCGATGCAGCAGGGATTTCGTCCGGAGCCGAGGTAGCCTGGGAGGTGCTGGCAACGTCGGCAGTAACCTCGGCACCAGGTTGTGGAGAAGCCTCGGTTTCTGCTTCGCGGGTGTCACCATCGTCACCTTGCTCGGCTTCGACGTCGGATTCTGTTTCGTATTCATCCTCTTCTGGCTCGTCATCTTCGGCGTCGGAGTAGGTGTCTCCCTCGCTCAAGTTCTTGGTGTTGGCATATCCAGCGAAGAAGGGCCATCTTTTCGCGCGCGCAAGGATTGGGTCCGTGGACCAGGGCGAGCCTCGGCGAAGAGTGTCCATCTTTTCGAGGTCGATCTTCTCGCACCAAGTCATGATGAATTTGAGAGC
Source organism: Poa pratensis (assembly GCA_947311845.1). Taxonomy (NCBI): domain Eukaryota; kingdom Viridiplantae; phylum Streptophyta; class Magnoliopsida; order Poales; family Poaceae; genus Poa; species Poa pratensis. The sequence continues at coordinate 15,159,063 of CAMZMU010000106.1, read as the reverse complement.
GGCATCAGCTCCAGCGCGAGCTGAAGATGAGCGCCACTCTCGAAGTCTTTGTTCGGCTTCACGAAGCTTGGCGGCGAGCTCAGGCGTAGTATTGGGAGCATCGGCAAGAGGCCACAAGGCTCGGAAAGCAGACACACCTGCATCGAGGAGTTCGGACCCAATGGTTTTCAAGGGATGGATCCGAGCTTTGATGGCCACGATGTGGTCCTCAATGGTCCAGACGGGGTTCGTCTCGTTACGCCTCTTCCTGTGCTGAGCAGTGATATTGCGGCCGAGATTTGGGTGTAGGTGAAGTGCTCTGCAGAAGGATAGCCTGTTAATAATGAAAGAAACAGTTCGGCAAAGAGCCAGTACTGTTGAGGACAAAGCAAGGATAAGGGGGGCAAGAAGCTTACCGTCCATTTCTTGGTTGATGCGTTCCAGCGTCGGGAGGAGCTGGTTAACCGAAGCTTGAAGGGCTTCATAAGCCTCGGTGGCCGAGGTGGCGCGGGCCTCGGCTAACTGGAGCGCATTCTCATGTTCCTTGGCGGCATCCTCCCGAAGTTTCTTCTCTGTTTCAACAACACTGGCCTTTTCCGCCTGCAGCTGCTCTTTTTCCGACGTCCGCAGCTCAGTGATGCGCTTCAGTTCCTTTACCAGACGAGCTACTTCGGCTTTCTCTTGTTGGAGCTTCTCGTCCAAAGAGTTCTTTTCTGCAAGGACGGCCTTGTGCTCGTCGTGGAGTTTCTTGTGGTCAAACAAGAGGGTGTGAAAGATGTCCGTGCGGACGTTCATAGTATTCTGCAAGGAAGAAAAACATAGCTCGGTTAGAAAGGCTATACCTCGACAAGAGTCTCGGGGACTCGGAGTCAAATCATTGGGAAAATGTTGCCGGGGTATGCCTCGACAGGAGTCTCGGGGACTCGTACCCGAGGTGCATGCTAAGTAAGGTAAAATGGTTTGGATACGTCGGATGAAAATTGAAAGTTGAGATTCAAGCCAAACAATTTTAACTCCGGCGGAGCGTCAATAGTTTACCTCGAATCTCGGGGACTGGGAATGGTGGATATTAGATGAGATACTGCATGAAAGTAAAGAGAATAGGACTTACGTCGATGTTTTGAGCAGCACGCAGGGCAGCGTTGTAGGTCGTACGCTTCGGCCGCAGGCGCTGTTTCCCGCAGGATGCTCAGCCACCGGAGCAGCTAGGGAGGCCGAGGAGACCTCGTCTGCAGAATTCCAGTCTGCATTGTAGTGTTCCAAGGAGCCGAGGCTCTGGTCACTGTCAGTGCGCAGAGGAGGATATCCCCACGGTCCGCCCTGCTCGATGCCCCTAACCGAGGCCTCCAAGGCCAAAGCAGCCTCGGAGCTTGAAGCAGGCCGGTTATCCAATATAAGAGATGCCCTCCGAGCATATTCTTCGGCCGGAGGGCAGTCTCATCAACGGGTGCGGCGAATGGAGGAATTCGGCGTGTCACCGGGGGAGGAGACCTCGGTTGCATCCTTGAAGGAGAAGAGATAGTCAGGGTGCCAGACCCAGATGTTGGTTTGGGGGTGACCTTAGACTTCACCGTCTCTTTCTCTTTCTCCTTGCCTTTCTCCAACGGCAAGGTAGTCTGGCGAACTGGTTTTTGGGGCTGTTGCTTGGGCTGCTGCTTGGGCTGTTGCTTCTGCTGTTGCTTCTGCTGATGCTTTGTTGTTGCTGCTGTTGGTTGCGGGCAGTCTGGCTGCGGGGGGAGAGTCGAGGCTCCGGCAAGGCGGTAGCCGGAGTTCTGGCGCGATTGGTCCCCGCATCCGTTTGAGGACGCGGAGAAGTCTGACCTCGGGTAGGGGCAGATTTCTCCAAGGCCGGGCCAGACCTCGGTGGAGGAGATCCGGGGCGAGAGTTCGTCGGGGTGGGCGTGGCTTCAGAGGCACCAACGGGTGCAGTCATGGAGGATACCTCCTGATCCACGTCTATGGGGTCACTGCAACGAAGGGAAGATGGTTAAGTGTTAATACCGAGGTAATATGTTTAAGCAACAAACATGTTGGCTATAGGCAAAGCATTACCCATCCGAGGTAGGAAACCTCTTGCCCCCTCGGGCATGAGGAGGATTTCCGGACTTCTTCAGCCGACGTCTCTTGACCGGAGCCTCAGTGGGTCCGGAGGCTCCAGTGGCGGATGGTTCGGCGGCCGAAGTTGCGGCACCAGCGCGTTTCCGGCTGGTTGCTGGAGTAAAGTTCGGAAGGTGAGGAAGGCAGGAGATAGGTACCGCGTTTATTGGTTCCATGACGAGAAATCCCTCCTCGTCATCCGAAATCTCTTGAACTGAAGCTTGTGCTTGAGGCTTACCCGCGGTGGTGACGCGGGCCGAGGCAATGGGCATGTAATCCTCGTTGTCAGGATCCACGTTGGATGGTGGGTCCTCGACAGGGAGATCCTTGCCGAAGTGGTCCGCAGGATGGACTCCATCCTCGGCGGTCTGGCGGGAGAACAGCTATATGGCAGACATATGAAAAGGAGTTAGGAAGAAAATGGTCAAGATGAACGTCGGTAGCAAGACCTCGGTGGTAAAGGAGTACCGAAGAAAACGTCGGAACAGCGTACCTGTTTTGGTGGCTTGGTCCTGTAGTGGGGTTCCCTTCCCCATGTCCAAGCGTCAGAGATCTTGGACTTGGTGATAGCTCGGACTCGCCGAGCTACCGCGGCGTTGTCCAGTGCAACGTGCGTATGGCGGGTTGGATCATAAAGACCGCTCATGTGGCAGATCTTGTGAGTCCTCGCCTGGAGAGGGGAGACCCTGCGCTTCACGAATGTGCAGGCCAGATCGTCAGCCGTCAGGACTTTCCCGTCGTTCGCAGGGTCCTCCGGGTCCTGCCATTTCGCAACATACCCATGGATGGACTTGATTTCGCCGCGTGAGGGGGAGTGTAGTCCCAGTTGAGCGGTTCTGTAGGAGGGCTGAGGTTAAACGCGGCAGGTTGAGGAAGTCCTCTTCGCCGGAGTTCTTCACGTAAAACCACGTCCGGAGCCACTTGCGAACGGTGTCCGGGTAGCGATACGTGGGAAGATGGAGTTTCGGCGAGGAGCTACGATGGCTGCTCCGCAGGCGGTTAGTAGCTTGGGCAGATCCTTGTTTTTCGGATCCGGGATCACTTGCCGCTTAAGTTGGAAGTAGCGAGAAAAGAGGTCTACCGTGGCTTTGAGGCCGAGGTATCCCTCAGAGAAGGAAACGATGCAGGAGAGAGTGGTGATGGCGTTGGCGGGGAGGTGATGAACCTGGAGTCCGAACTTGTCGAGGAAGCTCCGGAAGAAATCACTAACGGGCAGTCCGAAGCCGCGCTGGAAGTGCGCGACGAAGACCACCCGTTCCCCTTCCTTGACTTGAGGCTCGAGTTCGCCCTCTGGCAGGCGACACTCTACCCCGGCGGGAATCCGCCGAGTCGCCCTGAGCCACTGGATTTCGTCCGGAGTTACATCCGAACCTTCCCAGCCGGCTCGTTCTCCGACCTCCAGTTCGAGGTCTGGAACCTCGGTTTGTTCCGAAGTCTCAGGAGGAGACATCTCGGCAGAATCAATCTGCAGAAGAAGCACAGAAGTTTAGCAAAGAAAAAGTAAATCTGGAATCTAAGGCTATATCTGGCTAACTCAGGAGGAGTTGGACGGCTATCTAATGTACATAGAGGCACATTATGCTAGGCGAACATCTGTCCGAGGTATGAAACTCATTACTACCCAAAAAAGTATGCAAGTAAGATCTACCGGAGGAGGTAAATAGAGTTTTATTCAAGAACATATGAAGAACCAAAGCGCAAAGAGGAAGAAACCTAGGGCAATGCCTAGGGTATCAAGAAAGGGAGTACATACCGTGAAAACGAGGTGCTGAAGGGCGGCGCCGGTGACGCGGTCGCAGCGGCGACGAAGGAGCTGCTCGTCGGCGGCGGCGGGAACGCGTTTCTTCTCAACCGGAAGCGGCGGCACTGGTTGCGATGGAGGCGAGAGGCGAGTGAAGGAGGAAGAAGATGGCGAAGTTGCCCGTGGGGCCCTACTTATAGCCGCGTGCGGTAACTGCCGCATTAACTGCGCCACTACCGCGCGGTTATCGGGAGGCGCGGGATCGTGTGCGAGTGGGCGCACGGTTACGCGGTTTGTGGCCGCACGATCGGCCACATCGTGGGCCGCAGGTGGCAACCGCCACCCCGGATTTCCTGCGCTGGTCAGCGCAGAATCGAGGGGTCGGGGCGGTCAAGTACTTGAGTGCGCAGGTGCGCTGTTCGGTGGGTCCGGCTGACGAGGGCGGCGTGTGGTCAGAATCTGCTTCAGAGGTCCGGATTCCGAAGCCCGGGCAGAGATTCTTCGCCACGTACCTCGGAAAATCTTGAGGCAAGATGGTGCTGAGTCAGATAGCTCGGAGAGTTCAGTTCGCATATCTACCTCGGATTGGATGGTGGTGTGGGAGGTACCTCGGCGTGACTATGTTGGAGGTCGGTTTAGGAGGTGGTGTGATGCTTGTTTTGAACCTGCTACGGCCCTCCTTCCGAGGTCGTAGGACCGCACCAGCTTCGGGGACTAATGTCGGGGGAGTATCCCCGGGTAGGGTCAAGGCTTGGCATAAGGTGGTGTTCGAAGTTGTGCCGAGGTACGGAAAGGGCCGACCTGTTTGGGCCTGGGAAGTCCGAGCTTCATCTTGACCTGGAGAGTACAGGCCGACCTATTTTGGCCCAAGGGTCCGAGGTATACTGTTGGCCAGGGCCGAGGTTCACTGTCCGAGCTATGTTCAGCCGACCTAACTACCTCAGTGCAGTGGTTTGTGTTGTGAGTGCAGGAGAAGCTGTGGGGAGGAAGTAAGATCCGACCTGGTAAAGGAGATTAAGCGCAAGACCCGAGGTACGGAGCCCGTCACATCCGTGCCGAGCTAACCGAGGTGGTGGGCTGTAGGTCGGGCAGGAGTCAATGCTCCTGTCACTTCCAGCCGGGTACAGAGCGCCTGACACGGGAGCGTCTGTCAAGGAGCATGGCAGAGGCGTGCTCCGGGTTCGGCGGGCCTGCACGTCTCTGATCGCTGACTACGCGAGGTCTGGGAAAAGGCTACGAGGTAGCTCTGCCAGGCCACGTCCTGTCTCGGTCAGAGGGGACATGCTAGTTCTGCCGTTAGGCTACAGGAGATGGGCAAGCCACGTCTTGTCCCTGACCGAGGTACGGTGGTACGGTGGTGACCGTTGCAGAGGCATGGCAACAGTGTTCTGCGAGGGGCACAATGGTAACCCGGCTGGCCTATATAGTGGGCTTCACCCCCTCCTGCAGAGAGGATCCAAGATCGAAAGAGAGACCCCCCCCCGCGCTGGAACTAGTTGATCAAGAGAGAAAAGAGAGAGAGAGAGAAGCTCGGAACACCCCGGAAACACCTCGGACTCAGCTCGGAGTGCCTTCTTCCTCCCGTCTAGCTCCATCTTTACCTCAAGTTCTCACCATTGTAGCGTCATACAGCTCGAGGAGCAGCTTGTACTTGTCACTCTGAGCTATACACTGGCTAGGATAGTGCTGCAGTAGGGGTGTTACCTCCACAAGAGGGCCCCGAAGCAGGGTACATCGTGGTGTGTTTTGTGTTCTTGCTTTCTTGGTTCTTCGTTCGTGTTCTTGCGTGTTCTTGCGTGTGCACTTCTTGAGTGCATAAACCCTCCCCGGATTCCCCCAACGACCATTCGGCCCCATCTTAGCCATACCTATGGCATCTGCCGTGATCCCACCACGACAGACCTTGCATTCGAAGAAAAGATGTTTTATCGTCTCATCGTTAAAAAACCTTGTCATTTCACTTCCCCAGCCTCTGCACCAACTAAGGATGCACACAGACTTTAAAGCATGAGTCCCAGGATTTTTAATCTCAGTTAGGCACCAAGCCTGGTCATCAAGGATAAATGCATGAGTATCAGGAAAGTCTGGTCCTCAAGAATAAATAATGAACCTAAATTCGCCTCCGTGAGGATTTGAACTCAGGTGTTGGGCGTGTACAGCCACTCTCCCAACCAGTTGAGCTAGACTCACTTCCCATTGCCCTGGATCTTGTGTGTATGCGTTGGTGTTCGAGTCCCACACTGTATGGTGGGGGATGTCCCATATGTGTGCCGTGTGCGTGACTTGGTAGCCAACGATCAGGCTAAGCTTGTTGGTTCACTCGAATAATTATGATCCCATATTACCTATTTACTTGTTTTATCCATTCTTATTTAGTATTTTTGAATCACACGTCTATATGTATCTCGTTAGTGCTCAGCTACCTTTGCATATTACCAATTTATTTTATTATCTTCTACATTGTTCTTTAGTTATTTACACTTCTACTTTTTGTACCATGAGAAGGTACATCTCTTTCTTAGTCTTCTACCATTCTTTATGTGTAAACTGTTCCCTGTCACACAAAAATGCAGTTGCAGACATTGAAAATTGAGTGGACAAGATCGTAAGCCTGATGAATTGCGGCAGATTCGTGCAGGAATAATATCTCCGAACGCTATAAGCAACTTCTTCACAACAAAATGAGTAAAACTTGGCACTTTATTAAAAATTCCAGAAACTAAACTAAACACTAAGTCTCTTGTTACAGCAAGAGGATACAAAGAAAATCACAAATAAAAACAACCGGGTTGCCTCCCGTAAAGCGTTTTCTTTATAGCCATATAGCTAGGCTTCTTACTTGATGTTTATTGTGGACGAAGCTCATAAGGGAGCTTGAATGATGTGCCCCTCTTCCTTGGGAAGTGTTCCATGCACTTCTTGTGTGGAAACTGAAACTTCACATTCCCTTCTTTTGAATCAATGATAGCACCTGTAGTACGAAGAAAAGGTCTTCCAAGAATAATTGGACTAGAGGTTTTATTCCCCATATCCATGATTAGAAAATCAACAGGCACAAATGTCATATGTAACTCTAGCAAAACATCACTTACTTTTCCTAAAGCATGTTTAATGGAATCATCAGCAAGTGCAAGTTCAATAGAGCATTTTTCAAGATTTTTCAATTCAAGTACTTCATATAGTTTTTTAGATAAAACAGAGACACTAGATCCTAGATCAAGTATAACATGGTGTGTCTCTTTCCAATGGTTACTAGGACTTTGGGAATCCATACATCCCCAAGCTTAGGTGGTATCATAGCCTCTTGGTTGTACCTAGCAATCTTTTCTTTCAAGACATGATTAGCAATATAAGTACCAATACCTGCTTGGTTATAGTTGATGGAAGGATCACTTGCAAATTTTTGTAATATAGATATTAAGTCATGCAACCTACAATTCCCTAAGTCAAACAATGGTTTCTTGACTACACTAAGCATTTTAACTTCTTCACTCCAAACAAAATTCTCATTTCCCCTCTTTAAAGCAGCATTCAAGGTTATTTGGAGACCATCCTCTTTTTCAACATAATTCTTAATATCCTTGTCTAAAGGTCCCAACATAGAAGATATTCTTTCATTTAATTCTCTAGTCAACTTTTTTTTAGACTTGGCATAATTCAATATAGTTTCCATTTTCAAAGAAATTCCCGAAATAGTGTTGTTTGTCTTCTTCATACTAGATTTTGTATGAAGGATAAATGAATGCATCTCATTTTTAGTAGGATAATCTTCCATATAAGTTTGTAGACATAATATTGACCTATCCATAGAAACTTTTAGTTGTTTGATCATAATTTCATCTTTTGATTCTATAGAATTCCCAAATAGATTTTCCATTAAATTATTAGCATGTGAGGGATTTCCAGAGGCAAATCTTCCACTAGTCAATGAGTCTAGAAAAAACATTTTGACCACCCATCTAGACCATTATAAAAGTTTCTTATCAAAGTAGCAGGGGTATATTTGTTGGCACCATTTTTAATGCCCTTAATTCTAAACCAAGCATCCATTAACGACTCTCCATAGTATTGACCAGAGTTGTTCATTTCAACACTAGAAGCCATTTTGATAAAGTTTTTATGTGTTTTTTAATTTTTATGCAAAACTGAAATAAATATGCAAGACAATGACAAAACAAGATAAATTGCTTTGAAGGTAAAGATGGATAAGATGATGCTCACGTAGGTGCAACCTCCCCAAGCTTAGGTGTTAGCACAAGTTGGTGATGAAGTTGACTTGGTGAGATATCCTTGGATAAACCTTTCAGCAATGATTCCCCAGCAACAGCGCCAGAAAACAGTCTTGATGGCGTGTAGTTGACGGGAAAAATATTCTGCAGGAAGCTTCGTATCTTCCCCTGCAACGGCGCCAGAAAGCACTCTTGATGGCCCTTCACGTAGTTACCTGCGTGAAAAGTAAATGGGTTAGGTTGAGACTCCAAGTGCAGAGTGTGTAGTAAGTGGAAGACGTGTTTTTCCCACGAGGGGTGACTTGAGGGTTTAATATCGAACTCTCGGGGAATCAGTAGTGAAGATTTATCTTTCCTATCCTTCTTTTGGTTACCTACAAAGCAAAGTAAATGTTTTGGTCTCAACCTCACCTAGTGGTTGTCAAGCACAAGGTGTAAGAATGATATCAAGATAATATGCAATTTAAACAAGAAATAAATATGCAATGGTGGTAAATAAATATGCAAGGATGGTGGTAGCAATGATAAATGATATTTTGGTTTTATATGATGAATGCAAGATGTAAAAGTGTTTTTGTATTTTCGGATTTTTAAATGGCAGAAAATGGAAAAGTGGTAAAAGTGGTTGGAAAGGTGTTTCTTATGATTAAAAATGGACCGGGGTTCATGGTTTCACAAATGCACTCTCTCTTTAATAAAGTGGTAGACAATGGAACACTAGAGTTGACATATGAGATTGCAACACAACAGTTTAATGACAAGTTATAATTATATGGGCATCACGTCCTAACATAGAGACCTTTTGGTTATTAGTCTCTCTTATACTCCACCAAGATGCGAACTAAATCATAACACCTCGGTAATTAAGATAACTCAGAGTATAGCAATAAGTATCATGACATGAAGCTAAAATAAGAACATGCTAGATCTAGTCATGGAGTAGTGGCAATGGTCACACCCACATATCCGGTAGCATGGTATTTCTTTTTCCCTAGTGAGGCAACAAAGTAAGCTAAAAATACCCAAGTGGATCGCAGAACTTTCTCTCACGTTCACTGCACTAGCCACCCCTGTTACTCCAACTAATGCACACGTTCCCCTCACGCGCTCTCATAAACATGCTTGATCATAACAAGTAAATAAGAACGGGGTACATAATATGCATCTACTTTCATAACTGAAACAAAACCATTGCAATCTCAAACATATATTAACTCATAAAAAGATCCACCACAAAAGGTATTACATAGATGACCGTAATCATGTTCAGCAGCTCATACGGTACTAATTAGTGAAGCTCGAGAGAGATACATAAGTTACTTCCACAAACCTATAATCCAGAGGTGGACTACTCCCTCTTCATCATGGAGACAGTGGAGAAGTCGTTGGAGAAGATGGAGACCACGCCGGCAGCGCCCCACCGGAGTTTTCCCCCTCCAATCTGCAGCTCCAGGTCTCTGTTTCGGTGTTTCTGTGTTTCTGCGGCGCTCCTTCCAGAGAACGTCGGGGGACTATTTTTATAGGCTTTTTAGGTCAAAACGGAGTCGGTGGAGGAAAGATCGACGGCAACGGAGCGTCGAGGCCCATTTGGAGGGGTCCCACGCGGCCAGGTACAGGGGCCGCGTGGGCCCACCTCTTTTGGCCCTCGGGGATCCGCTTGTTTGCTTCCTTCGCCCCAAGTCTTGTTCCCAAAAATGATGCTCGTAAATTTCCAGGTCATTTGGACGTCGTTTGGGTCCCTGAAACATTAAAATGTAGAAATAGGGTTTTCTGCCTGCGCAGGGTTAATTCCATAAAAAATAGGAAACATATCAAATATTCCCAAATCATTATAAAACAGTGATATAACCCTTATATGATGCAAATATGACTGGAATATAAGTAAAATAATGCAAAGTTCATGTATGCATTTTACATGCATCAACTGGAACTAATACCTATTCCAATTCTGACTTTGGATCCTTCCGGTATTTGTTTTTGATGAATTCTTCCGGAGTCACAGCTTGTATTATATCGACATCTTTTTCAAGTGGATCACCAGAGATGTAATGCTTGAGCCTTGGCCATTAACCACTTGCGGTTTATTTCCATTCAATGAATTAATTTTGATGGCACCGGAACGATAAACTTGTTCAATAATAAAGGGCCCTTCCCATTTTGATAGGAGTTTTCCTGCAAAAAATCTGAGACGGGACTATACGGATAATACTTTTTCTCCAACATTAAATTCTCTTTTCAAAATCTTTTTATCATGCCACTTCTTAACCTTTTCTTTAAACAATTTGGCATTTTCATAAGCTTCACTTCTCCACTCATCTAAAAAACTCATATCAAGGAGTCTCTTTTCACCGGCAAGTTTGAAGTCATCATTAAGCTCTTTAGTTGCCCAATAAGCTTTATGTTATAATCTAGTGGTAAATGAGAAGCTTTTCCATAAACCATTTTATAAGGAGACATTCCCATGTGATTTTTGAAAGCAGTCTATATAAGCCCATAAAGCATCATTAAGTTTCTTAGACCAATTCTTTCTAGATTTGTTAACAGTCTTTTGCAAGATTAACTTAATCTCCCTATTAGTTAATTCCACTTGTCCTTAGTTTGAGGATGATAAGTTGAAGACACTCTATGATTAACATCATATTAGCAAGAGTTTTTTCTAAAAGCACCATGAATAAAATGAGAACCCCATCAGTCATAAGATATCTAGGTACTCCAAACCTAGGAAAAAAAATGACATCCTTAAGCATTTTCAAAGAGGTTTTATGATCAACACTAGGAGTAGAATGGCTTCTACCCATTTAGTGACATTATCAACAGCAACAAGTATATGAGTATTACCATGCGAACTAGGGAAAGGACCATAAAGTCAAATCCCCAACAATCAAAAGGTTCAATAACAAGAGAATAATTCATAGGCATTTCATTACGTTTACCAATATTGCCAACTCTTTGGCATTCATTGCAAGTCAAAATAAATTTTCTTGCATCCTTGAATAGAGTAGGCCAATAAAACCTGATTGTAGCACTTTGTGTGCAGTTCTGTCTCCAGCATGATATCCACCATAAGGACTGCTATGGCATTTCCTCAAAATTTCTCCTTGTTCATGCTCAGGAACACAACGCCGAATAATACCGTCAACTCATTCTTTATATAAATATGGGTCATCCCAAATAATGCCTCAGGTCATAAAAAAAATTCATCCTTTGCTGATAAGTAAAATTTGGAGGCTAAAATTTGGAAACAATAAAGTTAGCATAATCTGCATACCAAGGATTATCACGAGTGTTTACCTTTATGGCTGCCAACTGTTCATCTGGAAAACTCATTAACAGGAATAGGATCATCAAGTATGTTTTCCATTCTAGACAAATGGTCAGCAACCGGGTTGTCAGCACCCTTCCTATCAACTATATGCAAATCGAATTCTTGCAACAAAAGAACCCATCTAATAAGCCGTGGCTTAGCATCTTTCTTTTCCATGAGATATTTAATAGCAGCATGATCAGTATGAATAGTTACTTTAGAGTCAACAATATAAGGTCTAAACTTATCACAAGCAAAAACAACAGCTAAAATTCCTTTTCAGTAGTTGCATAATTCTTTTGAGCGCTATCAAGAGTTTTGCTAGCATAATGAATAACATTCAGTTTTTTATCAATGCGCTGTCCTAGGATAGTGATACGTCCATTTTGCATCACTATTTTATAGCATAATTTACTGTTATTCAATGATATATTTCATATTAAGAGGAGTTACTTATGTTATTTTGTCTTATTTTGCATGTTTGATGATCATTGGATAATTAACTGCCGGAGTCAGATTTCAGCTGGAAAAAGCACGTCAAGGCACTATATTTCTGGAGCACTAAAAATATTTCCGAGAAGACAGATGTTCCTATTTTATCAGAAGATGGACTAAGCCAAAAGGGGAGGCTGAGATGGGCCAGGAGGGGCCCACACCACCCCTGGGCGCGGGGCCCACCTTGGCCGCGCCCTAGCCAGGTGTGGTGCCCCTGGCCCACCTCAGGCGCTCCCCCTTCGCGTACTTCATCCCCCAGAAACCCTAAGACACGGGGAGTCCGTGAGAAAATATTCCGCCGCCTCCACGAGGCGGAAACAAGAGAGAGAAAAAGCTCTCCGGCAGGGAGAAATCTGCCGGGGAAATTCCTTCCCGGAGGGGGGAGATCATCGCCATCCTCATCGTCATCGCGCTGGACTTCATCGGGATCATCATCATCATCTCCACCGCCATCACCACCATCACCGCTGCACCATCTCGTTCCGCTGTAACATCTAGGGCTATACTTTGTTTAGTTCATAGGGGAAACTCTCCCGGTGTTAATTACTCCTTGTGGTTGATGCTATTGAGTTTTATCGGTGAATTAAAGTATATGTTCAGATCGTTATCCATCATTATATCACCTCTGATCATGATCCATATGATGTCTCGTGAGTAGTTCGATTAGTTCTTGAGGACATGGGAGAAGTCACGCTGTTAGTAGTGGAATTATGTTGAGTAATATTTAATGGTTTGATATTTAAGTTGTGGTGCTATTCTTCTAGTGGTGTCGTGTGAACGTCGACTACATGACACTTCACCTTTATGGGCCTAGAGGATGCATTGTGTATTTGGTTGCTAATTGTGGGGTTGCCGGAGTGACAGAAACCTAAACCCCCGTTAGTATACCGGTGCACAAGGGAGCGTAGGATCTCAGAGTTTAAGGCTGTGGTTAGATTTATCTTAATTACTTTCTTGTAACTGCGGATGCTTGCAAGAGGTATAATCACAAGTATGTATTAGTCCAAGTAAGGGCGGTGCATTAGCATAGGTTCACCCACACAACACTTATCAAAACAATGAAGATTAATCAACTATGTGAAGCGAAAGCACTTGACTAGAATCCCGTGTGTCCTCAAGAACATTTTGTCATCATAAGTAAACCAACCGGCTTGTCCTTTGCTCTAAAAAGGATTGGGCCACTCGCTGCAATTATTATTACTGTCTTTTACTTACTCGCATTTTATTTACCTGCTATATCAAAAACCCCTAAAAACTTGTCTGCTAGCATTTACAGTGAAACCTTTACCGAAACTCCTTGTCAGCACCTTCTGCTCCTCGTTGGGTTCGACACTCTTATTTATCGAAAGTACTACGATACACCCCCTATACTTGTGGGTCATCAAGACTATTTTCTGGCGCCGTTGCCGGGGAGTGAAGCGCTATTGGTGAGTGGAATTGGTAAGGGAAACTTTTACTGTAGGTGCTATTTTTATTTCTGCTTGCTACTTTATTTTATCATGGAGAGATCTCCATTTGAATCCCTGTTTGGAAATACTACTACCACTGCTAGGTAGTAGAAGAGGAACCACCTGATCAAGTAATTCCATTTAAAATACCTATGAAAATTGTTGAACGAGTTACGAATAACCGCTATGCAGGAGATGGAACTGTCCCTCCTGGGGATCATTTGCTATTTATTCATGAATTATGCGAGTTGTTCAAGTGTGCAGGTATTTCAATGGAAGAGGTCAAGAAGAAATTGTTTTCTATATCGTTGACTGGTAAAGCTGCAAAATGGTATAGGATGCTGAAAAATGGGCGTTCTATTGGCTGGGAGGAGATTGTGCCTCTCTTTTATTCTAAATTTTATCCTCCTAGTGAAATTCATCAAGATCGGAATCATATATATAATTTTTGGCCTCATGATGGAGAAAGTATTGCCCAAGCGTGGGGGAGATTGAAATCATTAATGCTCAAATGCCCCATTCATGAGCTTCCTGGTAATGTGTTATTGATAACTTCTATGCAAGGCTTTCTCTTCAAGATAAAACTCTATTGGATACCTCTTGTGCTGGATCATTTACGCGTAATAAAGAGGAAGTTAAATGGGACCTTCTTGATCGGATTGAGGAAAATACTGAAGGATGGGAGAACGACAAAGGTAGAGAATCAGGTATAAAGTATGATTACGAATGCATTAAAACTTTTATGAATACTGATAATTTTCGTAATCTCTATGATATGTATGGTCTTGATTCTCAAGTTATTGCAAACTGTTACAAGGCTTTTGCCTCTTATCTTGATGTTCCTAAAGAAAGTTGCAATAAGTATCATTTGCCTTACAAAGATAATACTAATTCTGCCAATATTAAAAACATTGAAGTTCATACAGTTGATCGTATCTTGCCAGAACCTTATATTGAGAAACCACCTTTTCCTGTTAAAATTAGGGAACATTCTATCATAGCTAGTGTGGTTAATAAAAGTGCAAAGAAAGCTTTAGAACCTGCTGAACAAATAGCGGTTGAACCCACAATAGCAATAGTAAAGGATTTGGTAACTGAAAATGTAGAAGGAGGACATATTATCTTTTGTGAAGATGCCTCTAATATTGTTTCACATCCCAGTAGAGCTAGGAAAACAAGTGTTCCTGTGCTTTCAGTCAAAATAGGAGAACATTGCTATTATGGTTTATGTGATATTGGTGCAAGTTCTAGTGCTATTCCTTTTGATCTTTATAAAGAAATTATGCATGAAATTGGTCCTTGCGAACTTGAGGAGATTGATGTGGTTATTCAGCTTGCTAATAGAGAAACTATCTCCAATTGGTATTGTGAGAGATGTTGAAGTTTTATGTGGTAAGACTAAATACCCTGCTGATTTTCTAGTACTTGGTTCTGTTGCTAGTAAAGCTTGTCCCATTATTTTTGGTAGGCCTTTCTTGAATACATGTGGTGCATTATAGATTGTAAGAAAGAGAAAATTTACACTAAATTTAATGGAGAATCTTATGAGTTTAATTTCTCTAAGTTTGGTAAACAACTTTATGAAACTGAATTGCCTAATGAGACTCGAAAATGAACAACTTGCTTCTATTGCTGTTGCTCCTAACAATGCCTTGCAGCAATTCATGGAGGAACACGAAAGTGAAGTATTTATGGAGGAGAGGAATGAGATTGACAATGCCTTTCTTCGTCAACCACCAATACTTAAGCATAATTTGCCTGTGGAAGATTTGGGTACCTCAGCGCCTCCTAAGGAAGATCCTGTCTTCGATTTAAAACCGTTACCTGATAATCTTAAGTATGTTTATCTTGATGAAAGGAAAGTATATCCTGTTATTATTAGTTCTAAACTTTCAGGTAATGAAGAAGCAAGGTTATTAGAAGTACTAAAGAAACATCGAGGAGCTATGGGATACACTTTGGATGATTTAAAGGGGATTTCTCCTACTATATGTCAACATGCCATCAACATTGAACCCGATGCAAAACCTGTTGTTGAGCATCAGCGTCGCTTGATCCCTAAGATGAAAGAAGTGGTAAGAAATGAGGTATTAAAACTTCTTGATGCTGGTATAATTTATCCTATTGCTGATAGTAGATGGGTAAGTCCTGTGCATTGTGTCCCTAAGAAAGGAGGAGTTACTGTTGTACCAAATGAAAATGATGAACTTATTCCTCAAAGAGTAGTAGTTGGGATATAGGATGTGCATTGATTTTAGAAAGGTCAATAAAGTAACTAAGAAAGATCATTATCCTTTGCCTTTTATTGATCAAATGTTAGAAAGGTTGTCTAAGAAAACCATTTTTGTTTCCTTGATGGTTATTCTGGATTCTCACAAATTGCTGTTAAAGCACAAGATCAAGAGAAAACTACTTTTACTTGTCCTTATGGAACTTATGCTTATAGACGTATGCCTTTTGGTTTGTGTAATGCTCCTGCTACGTTCCAAAGATGCATGTCTGCTATTTTTCATGGTTTTTGTGAAGAAATTGTGGAAGTATTCATGGACGATTTTTCCGTCTACGGAACTTCCTTTGATAATTGCTTGCACAATCTTGATAAAGTTTTGCAGAGATGTGAGGAGACAAATCTTGTTCTTAATTGGGAGAAATGTCATTTCATGGTTAATGAAGGAATTGTCCTAGGGCACAAAATTTCTGAAAGAGGTATTGAAGTGGACAGAGCTAAAGTTGAAGCAATCGAGAAAATGCCCTGTCCAAGGGATGTGAAAGGTATCCGTAGTATTCTGGTCATGCCGGTTTTTATAGGAGGTTTATTAAAGATTTCTCTAAAATTTCAAAACCCCTCACTAATCTTCTTCAAAAAGATGTACCTTTTGTTTTTGATGATGATTGCAAGGAAGCTTTTGAAACTCTAAAAAAGGCTTTAATCACAGCTCCTGTTGTTCAACCTCCTGATTGGACTTTACCTTTTGAAATAATGTGTGATGCTAGTGATTTTGCTGTAGGAGCTGTTCTTGGACAGCGGGTAGACAAGAAGTTAAATGTTATTCATTATGCTAGTAAAACACTTGATGCCGCTCAAAAGAATTATGCTACTACTGAAAAGGAATTTTTAGCAGTTGTTTTTGCTTGTGATAAATTTAGACCTTATATTGTTGATTCAAAAGTTACTATTCACACTGATCATGCTGCTATTAGATACCTTATGGAAAAGAAAGATGCTAAGCCTAGGCTCATAAGATGGGTACTTTACTGCAAGAATTTGATTTACATATGTAGATAGGAAAGGTGCTGAAAATCCTGTTGCTGATAATTTGTCTAGATTAGAAAACATTTCAGATGATCCTATACCTGTTAATGATAGTTTTCCAAATGAACAATTGGCTGCGATAAAGGTAAGCTCACGCGAAAGTCCTTGGTATGCTGATTATGCTAATTTTATTGTTGCCAAGTATTTGCCTCCGACCTTTACAGCTCAGCAAAGAAGAAAGTTCTTTTATGATTTGAGGCATTATTTTTGGGATGACCCACATTTGTATAAAGAAGGAGTAGATGGCATTATGCGAAGATGTGTTCCTGAGTATGAACAGAAAGAAATATTGAGCAAATGCCATGGAAGTGCTTATGGAGGACATCACGCTGGAGATAGAACTGCGCAAAAGGTTCTACAATCAGGTTTTTATTGGCCTACCCTTTTTAGAGATGCTAGAAAATTTGTTTTATCATGTGATGAATGTCAAAGAGTAGGTAACATTAGTAGACGTAATGAAATGCCTATGAATTATTCTCTTGTTATTGAACCTTTCGACTGTTGGGGATTTGACTTTATGGGTCCTTTTCCTCCTCAAATGGTTATACTCATATACTTGTTGCTGTTGATTATGTTACTAAATGGGTAGAAGCTATACCAACTTCTAGTGCTGATGGTGAGACATCATTAAAAATGCTTAAAGATATTATCTTCCTAGGTTTGGTGTGCCTAGATATCTCATGACTGATGGGGTTCTCATTTTATTCATGGTGCTTTTAGAAAAACTCTAGCTAAGTATGATGTTAATCATAGAATTGCTTCACCATATCATCCCAAACAAGTGGTCAAGTAGAATTGTCAAATAGAGAGATTAAGTCTATTTTGCAAAAGACTGTTAATAAATCTAGAAAAAATTGGTCTAAAAAGCTTAACGATGCTTTGTGGGCTTATAGAACTGCTTATAAAAATCCTATGGGAATGTCTCCTTACAAAATGGTTTATGGAAAAGCTTGTCATTTGCCTTAGAATTAGAACATAAAGCCTATTGGGCGGTGAAAGAACTTAATAGAGACTTTAAACTTGCCGGTAAAAAGAGATTGCTTAATTTGAATTCTTTAGATGAATGGAGAAATGCAGCTTATGAAAATGCTAGGCTCTTTAAAGAGAAAGTTAAGCAATGGCATGATAGAAGAATTCTTAAGAGAGAATTTAACGTAGGTGAAAAAGTTTTATTGTATAGGTCTCGTCTCAGATTTTTTGCAGGAAAATTACTTTCAAAATGGGAAGGACCTTATATCATGAGGAGGTCTATCGCTCAGGTGCGATTAAAATCAATTCACTAGATGGGGACAGACCACAAGTGGTTAATGGTCAAAGACTCAAGCATTACATTTCTGGAGATTCTTATAATGAAGATGTTGATTTATCAAAGTGGTAACTCCAGAGGATTTTATAAAAAGTCAAATTCAGACAACTGCAAAAGCTGATTTGGAATAGGTAACAGTTTCGGTAAGAAAAAGTTCGCGATTTACTTTTCAACTAAATATTTGTTGTTTTTACATAATATGGAAAATTATGAGTCGGAAAAGGGTAGGAAACGGTGCCCGAGGGCACCACACCACCCCTGGGCGCGGGCCCCACCCTGGCCGCGCCGTGGGTGCGTGTGGGCCTCGGAGCCCGTCTCCGACCCCGTTTCGTCCTGTACCTTCCTTTTGTCGTAAAACTTTTTGCTATATAATCACCCGGATCTCGAGGTCCGTATATCGTGTTTTCGCCGTGTTTCGTTTTCAAGCTGTTCTGACAGGAATTTCAAGTCCCTACATGGCGTCGCGAGGAGTGTACGGTGAGAAGTATGCAGCAAGGCGCCGACGTGAACTCGAACGCGATGTGGAAGAGGGAACCTTCGTCGGTTGGGCGACGGAGGAGGAGATTGCTGCTAGGAGAGCTGACATGGATCGAAGCATCAGAGAGGAGGTGCAAGCTGGCCAGCCTCGCCAACAAGGAGAATCAAGGCCGAGCAACTCCACCTTTGTGGGATCAATTAATCCTCAACGTGCTTTTTCTCATAATGTGCAGGGAGTCACCCCACCAATTCCAGATTTGCGGTTTTCCCCTGCAGCTGCTGAAGCTCTCCGAACCACGAACGAGTTTTGTGACCAATTTCGTATCCTGAGAGCTGAGGTGGAAATACTTCAAGATGAGAATAACAGGCTCCGCCGGATGCTCGAACGTTTCCTAACCCCGATTGCCGTGGTACCACCGTCACCACCAAGAGATCAAGCCTAAATCGTCAAGGGGTAATGGCACTCCCTTGGCTTGTTCCAAGCTTGGGGGAGTGCCCAGTATCATCTTTATCCTTTCGTTTTTATAATTTCGTGGTCATATCATGAGTAGAGAAGTTATCTTATAAGATGGTTTGCGATGTGGAGTGTCAATCCTTTAGTTATCCATGTATCCGTTGGTTTGAGTGTGTCTTTGTTCAGAATATTAATGAGAAGTTCCACCTTTACTTTCGGTACATTTTATTTTAGCCTGCAATCTTCTTTATGTGCTGATCTTGCCATTAGTATTGACGCCACTTTTGGGTACATTAAGTAAATTATATTAGTTGTGGCAAACTTAGTATTGGTCATTAGCAACAATACCATGAAAACTTAAGTAGAAGGAGGGAATTACATGCAAAAATATTATCCCTTTATCTTTCTTTCTTGCTAGCCAATAAGATTAGTATTCTTTGAGTTAAAACATTTGTGCTTACAGGGAAGATAGCATGGTTGCTTCTATTACATTATATTTGTGTGTATCCCCCAACTTTTATGCTTGCACATGACCTTGCTAGCCTTAACCACCGTACTGAGAGGGAATGCTTCTCGTGCATCCAAATCCTTGAGCCAAACCCATGCCATTTGTGTCCACCATAACTACCTATATGTGGTATTTCTTTGCCACTCCAAGTAAATTTTTCATGTGCTACCTTTAAATTATTCAAAATGTTATTATTCCCTTTTGTGTCAATGTTTACTAGCTCATGAGGAAGTAGTGTGGTTATCCTTTATTCTACTTGTCAAACAGACTTTACACCTGGACTAGTGGCATATACATCCGCTTATCCAATAACTTGCAAAAAGAGCTGGCAACGGGATGCCCAGTCCCAATTAATTACAACTTTAACGCTTAATTCTCTTCACACTTTTGCCCTGATTATCAGTAAGCATGACAAACAGTGAAATATCTGCGTGTGTAAACCAAAGAGAAAGAGGGATGATCTGCCTTGCTGGTAGAAATAACGTCCTTCATGGGAGCCGCTCTTAAAAGTCTGTTTGACAGGGAGAATACTGTTTTCACCCGCTACCATTCGTTGACAATTAACAAACACCTCTCAAAACTTAATTTTTGCTCTCTATATGATTTCAAAAACTTAAAAGCTCTAGCACATGACTTAATCCCTGCTTCCCTCTGCGAAGGGCCTTTCTTTTACTTTTCATGTTGAGTCAGTACACCTATTTCCTTCTTCCTTGAGCAAGCATTTGAGTTGTTGTGATTCAACCATATATATCATTAATATTGTCAATCATGTCTTTTATCCTTCTTGTCTTAGCACAAAGACTTTTGCCTCTAAGAATATAGCTTTGCAAGTTATCAATGACTGTAAAGAAGGTGTGATAATTGAGTGTGGAAGTTCTGCAATATAAGCTCTAATATAAAGACTCCTTTCGAAAGATAAGTATTGATTGCTTATTGTTCTATGACCAAGAATGAAGTGTGCCATTACTAATCTATAATTTCCTTCGTGTATTTTTATTGTGGTTGTTTCACTACTCATGTTCAAGTTAGGTTATATGAAGAGTAGTTGCTGTTTAAAATGAGTGTGTTGTTTAGTAATTACTGATGCTTCTTGTCCGTATTCTTTATTATCGACGCTTCACTCCATAAACTTTTGTTCTAGTTTACTGAGCTCAGCTTTCGCTTGGGGACAAGCGAGGTCTAAGCTTGGGGGGGTTGATACGTCCATTTTGCATCACTATTTTATAGCATAATTTACTGTTATTCAATGATATATTTCATATTAAGAGGAGTTACTTATGTTATTTTGTCTTATTTTGCATGTTTGATGATCATTGGATAATTAACTGCCGGAGTCAGATTTCAGCTGGAAAAAGCACGTCAAGGCACTATATTTCTGGAGCACTAAAAATATTTCCGAGAAGACAGATGTTCCTATTTTATCAGAAGATGGACTAAGCCAAAAGGGGAGGCTGAGATGGGCCAGGAGGGGCCCACACCACCCCTGGGCGCGGGGCCCACCTTGGCCGCGCCCTAGCCAGGTGTGGTGCCCCTGGCCCACCTCAGGCGCTCCCCCTTCGCGTACTTCATCCCCCA
Organism: Poa pratensis; assembly: GCA_947311845.1. Classification (NCBI taxonomy): domain Eukaryota; kingdom Viridiplantae; phylum Streptophyta; class Magnoliopsida; order Poales; family Poaceae; genus Poa; species Poa pratensis. The sequence continues at coordinate 15,138,137 of CAMZMU010000106.1, read as the reverse complement.
GAAACCCTAAGACACGGGGAGTCCGAGAGAAAATATTCCGCCGCCTCCACGAGGCGGAAACAACAGAGAGAGAAAAAGCTCTCCGGCAGGGAGAAATCTGCCGGGGAAATTCCTTCCCGGAGGGGGAGATCATCGCCATCCTCATCGTCATCGCGCTGGACTTCATCGGGATCATCATCATCATCTCCACCGCCATCACCACCATCACCGCTGCACCATCTCGTTCCGCTGTAACATCTAGGGCTATACTTTGTTTAGTTCATAGGGGAAACTCTCCCGGTGTTAATTACTCCTTGTGGTTGATGCTATTGAGTTTTATCGGTGAATTAAAGTATATGTTCAGATCGCTATCCATCATTATATCACCTCTGATCATGATCCATATGATGTCTCGTGAGTAGTTCGATTAGTTCTTGAGGACATGGGAGAAGTCACGCTGTTAGTAGTGGAATTATGTTGAGTAATATTTAATGGTTTGATATTTAAGTTGTGGTGCTATTCTTCTAGTGGTGTCGTGTGAACGTCGACTACATGACACTTCACCTTTATGGGCCTAGAGGAATGCATTGTGTATTTGGTTGCTAATTGTGGGGTTGCCGGAGTGACAGAAACCTAAACCCCCGTTAGTATACCGGTGCACAAGGGAGCGTAGGATCTCAGAGTTTAAGGCTGTGGTTAGATTTATCTTAATTACTTTCTTGTAACTGCGGATGCTTGCAAGGGGTATAATCACAAGTATGTATTAGTCCAAGTAAGGGCGGTGCATTAGCATAGGTTCACCCACACAACACTTATCAAAACAATGAAGATTAATCAACTATGTGAAGCGAAAGCACTTGACTAGAATCCCGTGTGTCCTCAAGAACATTTTGTCATCATAAGTAAACCAACCGGCTTGTCCTTTGCTCTAAAAAGGATTGGGCCACTCGCTGCAATTATTATTACTGTCTTTTACTTACTTGCATTTTATTTACCTGCTATATCAAAAACCCCTAAAAACTTGTCTGCTAGCATTTACAGTGAAACCTTTACCGAAACTCCTTGTCAGCACCTTCTGCTCCTCGTTGGGTTCGACACTCTTATTTATCGAAAGTACTATGATACACCCCCTATACTTGTGGGTCATCAGATAGCACCTACAGCAAAATCACTAGCATCACACATTATCTCAAAAGGCAAATTCCAATCCGGGGTTTGAACAACTAGAGCAGTTGTTAAAGCTTTCTTAAGAATTTCAAAAGCTTCTTTACAATCATCATCGAAAAACAAAAGGAACATCTTTTTGCAAAAGATTAGTAAGAGGTTTAGAAGTTTTGGAAAAATCTTTTATAAACCTCCTATAAAAACCAGCATGACCAAGAAAACTGCGTATACCTTTAACATCTCTTGGACAGGGCATCATTTCTATAGCTTCAATTTTAGCTCTATCAACTTCAATGCCTCTTTCAGAGATTTTATGTCCAAGAACAATACCTTCATTAACCATAAAATGGCATTTCTCCCAATTCAGAACAAGGTTTGTCTCTTCACAACTCTGAAAAACTTTGTCAAGATTGTGTAGACAATTATCAAAGGAAGTCCCATAGACGGAGAAATCGTCCATGAATACTTCTACAATTTTCTCACAAAAGCCATGAAAAGCTGACATGCATCTTTGAAAAGTAGCAGGTGCATTACATAAACCAAAAGGCATGCGTCTATAAGCATAAGTTTCATAAGGGCAGGTAAAAGTTGTTTTCTCTTGGTCTTGGTGTCTGACCGCAATTTGAGAAAAACTAGAATAACCATCAAGAATAAAAAAAAGAGTATTCTTAGAAAGCCTTTCTAACATTTGATCAATAAAAGCTAAAGGATAATGATCTTTCTTCGTTGCCTTATTTAATTTTCGAAAATCAATGCACATTCTATAACCGACTACAACTCTTTGAGGGATAAGCTCATCATTATCATTTGCAACAACAGTAATACCTCCTTTCTTAGGAACACAATGCACAGGACTAACCCACGTACTATCAGCAATAGGATAAATTATACATGCTTCGAGGAGTTTGAGCACCTCGTTTCTTACCACTTCCTTCATTTTCGGAATTAACCTCCGTTGATGATCAACAACAGGTTTTGCATCAGGCTCAAGATTAATTATATCTTGACATACAGCAGGAGAAATCCCTTTAAGATCATCCAGAGTGTATCGCATGGCGCCTCGATGTTTCCGAAGTACTTCCAAAAATCTCTCCGCTTCCTGTCCTGAAAGTTTAGCACTAACAATAACAGGATATATTTTCTTCTCATCAATATGTGCATATTTAAGATCATCAGGAAGAGTTTTAAGTTCAAAAACATTATCTCCCTTAGGAGGGGTCGGCATCCCTAAGGATTCCACAAGTAAATTATGTTTAAGAATTGCAGGTTGATGGAGAAAGATGTCCTCCAACTCATTCCTTTCCTGCATGAATACCTCACTTTCGTGGTCTTCCATAAATTGCTGCAAAGGATCATTAGGAGCAACAGCAATAATAGCAAGCTTTTCAATTTTACAGTCCTCATTAGGCAATTCTTTTTCATGACATTGTTTAGCAAAAATTTGGAAAAATTAAACTCATAACTTTCACCGTCAAATTTAGTATAAACCTTTTCCTTTTTGCAATCTATAATAGCACTGCAAGTATTTAAGAAAGGTCTACCAAATATAATAGGACAAGAATTGTCTGCAACCGAACCAAGCACAATAAAATCAGCAGGGTATTTGATCTTACCACATAAAACTTCAACATCTCTAACAATTCCCACCGGAGAGATAGTATCTCTATTAGCGAGCTGAATAACCACATCAATATCTTCAGTTTCGCAAGTCCCAATTTCATGCATTACTTTTTGATATAGAGAAAAAGGTATTACACTAGAACTAGCACCAATATCACACAAACCATAATAGCAATGATCACCAATTTTCGCAGATATAACAGGAGCACCAACCTTTTAGCTTTTCCTTTAGGAGGTCTAACAATGTTAGAAGCATCTTCACAAAAAATTATATGGCCTCCTTCTACATTTTCCCCTGTTAAATCTTTAACAAAAGCTACTGAAGGTTGAACTTTTAGTTGTTCATTGATTGATGACGTGGATCACACGTTCGTTGGGAGACCCCAAGAGGAAGGTATGAAGCAGTGTAGCAGCAGTTTTGCTCAGTATGAAACCAAGGTTTAATCGACCAGTAGGAGCAAGAAATCACTTCTGAAGGTTGTCAGTGGCACGCTGACGTGGAACCTGCACACAACACAATCAAACTAATTTGCCCAAACGAAACAGTGAGGTTGTCAATCTCACCGGCTTGCTGAAAACAAAAGATTAAACGTATGGTGTGGAAAACAGTAGTAAATTACAGAGAATGAAAAGGAACAATGTTTGCAGTTGGTTGTATTATCAGTGTAAAAGAATGGACCGGGGTCCACAGTTCACTAGTGGTGTCTCTCCATAAAAGATAACTAACATGCTGAGTGAACAAATTACAGCTGGGCAATTGACAAAATATTGAGCGCATGACAATGCATATATATGACATGATGATTACTATGATATTCATGTGGGCATTACGACAAAATACATAGACCGTTATCGAACAGCGTCTATGACTAATAATCCACCGCCAGGTTGTCATCCGAGTTCCCCGTTGGTATTAAGTTGCAAGCAACGGATAATTGCATTAAGTAATGTGAGTAATGTAAACAAATGCATTAGACCTAACGGCGCACCCTTAAGCTAAGCATCGGTTATTTTATCCCTAGTGGCAATAACACATCCACAATCTTAGAAGTTATTGTCACTCTCCCAGATTACCGGAGGCATGAACCCACTATCTAGCATAAATACTCACTCTTGGAGTTACAAGCATCTACTTGGCCAAAGCATCTACTAGTAACGAAAAGCATGCAAGATCATAAAAAACATATGACATAGTATTCAATATTCATCGGATCCCAGCAAACACAACATGTATCATTACAATAAGATGATCTTGATCATGATAGGCAGCTCACAAGATCTAAACATGATAGCATAAAATGGAGAGACAACCATCTAGCTACTACCATGGACCCGTAGTCCAAGGATGAACTACTCACGCATCACTCCGGAGGCAGGCATGGTGATGTAGAGCCCTCCGGTGATGATTCTCCTCTCCGGCAGAGTGCCGGGAAGAGCTTCTGAACCCTCCCGAGTTAGGGTTGACGGCGGCAACGTCTCTGGAACTTTTCGTGGATAATGTCTCGGGTATTTAGGGTTTTCGCGTCGGGAGGAATAAATAGGCGAAAGGGTGGTGGCTGGAGACGCACGTGGGCCCCACACCACCCCACGGCGCGGCAGGGAGCCCACGCGGCCCCATGGTGTGGCTGCCTCGTGGCTCCCCTCTGTCTCTCCTTTGGACTCCGTGTACGTGTTGGAAAAATAGGAGGTTCTGTCCAAGTTTCGTCCAATTCCGAGAATATTTCCAGACTAGCTTTTCTGGAATACAAAAATAGCAGAAAACAGGAACTGGCACTGTGGCATCTTGTTAATAGGTTAGTCCCAGAAAATGCATAAAAATGCTATGAAGTGTATATAAAACATGTAACAATTGGAATAATATTAACATGAAACATCAGAAATTATAGATACGTTTGAGACGTATCAAGCATCCCCAAGCTTAGTTCTACTCGTCCTCGAGTAGGTAAAACGATAAAAACAAAATAATTTCTGAGGTGACATGCAACAATCATAATCTTGATCAAATAGTATTATAAAGCACATGTTATGAATGAAGTGATTCAGATCAATGGTCTATAGTTTGCTAGCAAGTAGATAATGAGCAAACAACTGAATCATATAAGCAAAAACTTTTCATGAATAGTACTTTCGAGACAAGCATCAAAGAGTTTTGCATAAGAGTTAACTCATAAAGCAATAGATTCTAAGTAAAAAGTATTTAACCAACACAAAGGAAGATTTAAGCTTCAGCAATTGCTTTCAACTTTCAACATATATATCTCATGGATATTTGTCAACACAAAGCAATATAATAAGTGCAATATACAAGCATATAAAAATTGTTGCACCAAAGTTGACACTAGTGCTTGCTTCTAAGATAGAAAGAAGTAGGAAAACTGACTCAACATAAAAGTAAAAGAAAGGCCCTTCGCAGAGGGAAGCAGGGATTAAATCATGTGCTAGGGTTTTTTAAGTTTTTAAAATCATAAAGAGAGTAAAAATATAAGTTTTGGGAGGTGTTTGTTAATTGTCAACGAATCAAAAAATGAAAATTACAATATGACCCCTGCCAACCAGACTTTTAAGAGCGGCTCCCATGAAGGACGTTATTTCTATCAGCAAGGCAGATCATCCCTCTTTCTCTTTTGTTTACACATGCAGATATTTCACTGTTTGTCATTACTTGACTAATAAATCAGGGCAAAAATGTGAAGAGAATTAAGCGGTTAAAATTGTAATTAATTGGGACTGGGCACCCCATTTGCTAGCTCTTTTTGCAAAATTAATGGATAAGCGGATATATATACCGCTAGTCCGGTGGTAAAGTCTGTTTGACAGTTGACATAAAGACATACACCCCGTCCTCATGAGCTTGGTAAACATTGACACAAAATAGGGTAATAAAGTTTGAATAGTTTAAAGGTAGCACATGAAAAATTTACTTGGAATGGCAAGCAAATACCACATATAGGTAGTTATGGTGGACACATATGGCATGGATTTTGGCTCAAGATTTTGGATGCACGAGAAGCATTCCCTCTCAGTACAGAGTTTAGGCTAGCAAGGTTATTTGAAACAAACATAGGATATCAACTGACACACCAAGACTTGTATAAAAACATATTGCAAGCATTATAAGACTCTACACTGTCTTCCTTGTTAACCAAACCCTTTTACTAGAAAAATATCGAGACCTTAGAGATACCAATCATGCAAACCAAATTTCAACGAGCTTTACGGTAGTTCTTCATTAATAGGTTTTAACTACATGATACAAAAGCTTAAACATGAACTACTTGATAACTCAAAACAATTGACAAGTATCAAATTATCCAATACAGTGATCTACAAGAATATGTAAGCTTTTTCCATTATACCATCTACCACATGCAACATTTTCTGTTCCAACCAAACACCAATCAATTTATTTCAACATAAACTCTCCAAACAATTATAAGTGAAGCAAAAGAGTACTTTCTTTAAAAGAACTAACAGCTCTGAATAAGAGATGCATGCAAAACAGGAGCTAAAAGCATAGCAATAGCTAGATAAGAATACTCAACAAGTATAAGTGAAGAATAGGAGTATTCATACGAAAAAGCGGAGCGTGTCTCTCTCCCAATCAAGAATGCTGGGGTCCAATCAAGTTGACCATAAGAAAAATAAAATACTGAAAATAAAAAGCACACAGACGCTCCAAGTAAAACACATATGATGTGAAAGAATTAAAATATAGTTTCACTAGAGATAACCTGATAAGTTGCTGATGAAGAAGGGGATGCCTTGGGCATCCCCAAGCTTAGACGGTTGAGTCTTCTTGAAATATGCTGGGGTGATCCATGGGAGCATCCCCAAGATTAAGCTCTTCACTCTTCTTGATCACATTATATCATCCTTCTCTCTTGACCCTTGAAAACTTCCGCCACACCAAACTCAGAGTAATTCTCATTAGAGGGTTAGTGCACAATCAAAAACTCACATGTTCTATAAGGACACAAACATGACCGTTACTTTTAACATTAACTACTGCCACTGATGTTATGTGAAGCTCTTCACCCTAAAAAAGAATTCCACTCAACACTAGTAAAAGAGAGAATGCAAAAATAAAAGACAGAATCTGTCTAAACAGAACAGTCCGTAAAGACGAATTGTTTCGAGGCACTTACGTTGTTCAGATCGAAAAACTTTAAACTAACAAAAGATGCGTACATATCTGAGGATCACGCACAAAAATTTGCAGATTTAAATAATTTTTCTGTGATTTTACAGAAGTAAAACGGTGAACAGCAGAAATCTGTTCCTGCGCAGAAATCCAAATCTAGCATCATCTTCCTATTAGAGGCAATACTTGGCACAACAATGTGATAAAATAAAGATACAAAGGAATTGTTACAGAAGTAAACAACTCCTTGACTCAAAAAGAAAAGAAAAATTGCAGAAATAAAATAATGGGTTGTCTCCCATAAACGCTTTTCTTTAACGCCTTTTAGCTAGGCGTGATTTTTATGATGCTCACATAAAGATGAGAGTTGAAACATAAAAGAGAGCATCAAGAAGCATATATAAAACATGTTTAAATCTAAAACTCTTCCTATGCATAGGAGCCTTGTAAGAAAACAAATCAATGTAGCACAAAGAGACTAGCGTAGGAAACCAAAACAAGTGCAGCTTCAAAACTTTCGACATAAAGAGAGGAGACTTAATATTATTGAGATATATGAAACCGTGTCTCCCTCTCACATAATGACCAGTAGGTTTTAAGGAAACCATCATATAAAAGCAACACAAGAGAAAGCTCAAAACTTTCATCACAAAGAGAGAAAATTTAATAACATGAAGATTTTTATAACCATATTTTCCTCTCTCAAAATAATTTTCAGTAGCATCATGAATAGACTCAACAATGTATTCATCACATAAAGCATTCTTATCATGATCCACATGCATAAAAGTATCATTACATTCCACATAAGCATAATCAATTTCATTAGTAATAGTGGGAGTAAAACTAGCACATCCATCATTATAATCATAAATTAGAGGCAAAGTATCATCAGAGTGAATTTCCTCCTCCAAAGTTAGGGGATTAAAAATAATATTTTCATCAAAACCAGCTTCCCCAAGCTTAGAGCTTTCCATGGCATTAGCAATAATGGTGTTCAAAGAATGTATGCTAATAACATTGCTATTATCATGATTGTTATGTAAATAAATTTCCATAGGCTTTTTAGTTTTCTCTTCAAACACTTCATGTCCCAACTCAAGATAAATTTCATAAAGCTCTCTCATTTTGTTTTCAGCCATAGGACTAGTTTCAAGGAAAGTAACCATTGATAGCAAGTAAAGAGCTAGACATAAACTCAGCAAGACAAATACAAAGTAAAGAGATTGGAAGCGTGAGACTCCCCTTGCAGAAATCCTCTTGCTCCCCGGCAACGGCGCCGGAAAAAGCTTGCGTGTGGAAGAGGAAGTAAGGAGATTTCTGAACCGAAGTGCTTCCACTCCCCGGCAACGGCGCCAGAAAAAGCTTGATTGATGACGTGGATCACACGTTCGTTGGGAGACCCCAAGAGGAAGGTATGAAGCAGTGTAGCAGCAGTTTCCCTCAGTATGAAACCAAGGTTTAATCGACCAGTAGGAGCAAGAAATCACTTCTGAAGGTTGTCAGTGGCACGTTGACGTGGAACCTGCACACAACACAATCAAACTATTTTGCCCCAACGAAACAGTGAGGTTGTCAATCTCACCGGCTTGCTGAAAACAAAGGATTAAACGTATGGTGTGGAAAACAGTAGTAAATTGCAGAGAATGAAAAGGAACAATGTTTGCAGTTGGTTGTATTATCAGTGTAAAAGAATGGACCGGGGTCCACAGTTCACTAGTGGTGTCTCTCCATAAAAGATAACTAACATGCTGGGTGAACAAATTACAGCTGGGCAATTGACAAAATATTGAGCGCATGACAATGCATATATATGACATGATGATTACTATGATATTCATGTGGGCATTACGACAAAATACATAGACCGTTATCCAACAACGTCTATGACTAATAATCCACCGCCAGGTTGTCATCCGAGTTCCCCGTTGGTATTAAGTTGCAAGCAACGGATAATTGCATTAAGTAATGTGTGTAATGTAAACAAATGCATTAGACCTAACGGCGCACCCTTAAGCTAAGCATCGATTATTTTATCCCTAGTGGCAACATCACATCCACAATCTTAGAAGTTATTGTCACTCTCCCAGATTACCGGAGGCATGAACCCACTATCTAGCATAAATACTCACTCTTGGAGTTACAAGCATCTACTTGGCCAAAGCATCTACTAGTAACGGAAAGCATGCAAGATCATAAATAACATATAAGATAGATTGATAATCAACTTGACATAGTATTCAATATTCATCGGATCCCAGCAAACACAACATGTAACATTACAATAAGATGATCTTGATCATGATAGGCAGCTCACAAGATGTAAACATGATAGCATAAAGTGGAGAGACAACCATCTAGCTACTGCCATGGACCCGTAGTCCAAGGATGAACTACTCACGCATCACTCCGGATGCAGGCATGGTGATGTAGAGCCCTCCGGTGATGATTCCCCTCTCTGGCAGAGTGTCGGGAAGAGCTTCTTAACCCTCCCGAGCTAGGGTTGACGGCGGCGGCGTCTCTGAAACTTTTCGTGGATAATGGCTCGGGTATTTAGGATTTTCGCGTCGGGAGGAATAAATAGGCGAAAGGGCGGCGGCTGGAGACGCACGTGGGCCCCACACCAACCCACGGCGCGTCAGGGGGGGCCGCGCGGCCCCATGGTGTGGCTGCCTCGTGGCTCCCCTCCGTCTCTCCTTTTGGACTCCGTGTACGTGTTGGAAAAATAGGAGGTTCTGTCCAAGTTTCGTCCAATTCTGAGAATATTTCCAGACTAGCTTTTCTGGAATACAAAAACAGCAGAAAACAGGAACTGGCACTGTGGCATCTTGTTAATAGGTTAGTCCCAGAAAATGCATAAAAATGCTATGAAGTGTATATAAAACATGTAACAATTGGTATAATATTAACATGGAACATCAGAAATCATAGATACGTTTGAGACGTATCATTCATCATGCTCTTTAGCTTTCTTTCCACTTTTCTTAACAACTTTAGTAACCACAGCATGTTCTTTTACTCTAACAGGAAAAGGTAATTTCTCAACATAAGAGACATGTAAAATAGAATCAGGAGTGTGGACCTATATTGCATTTTCAGGAATAGGAGTAATTTCGATTTCATTAATTGCTTCATGGAATTTGTTCCACTTTTGCTTAGGAATATCAATGTAAGAGGCAAACACATTAAAGAGATCAACAATGATTTGAGAATCAAGCCCATATTTATCACTGAACTCATGAAAATCAGGAGTTTCACCAAAGGATTTAATGCATTCATAATCACAAATTATACCTGATTCATTACCTTTATCTATTTCCCAATCTTCAGTATTGCGTTGAATTCTCTCAAGAAGATCCCATTTATAATCAGTTTTCTTATTTGTGAAAGATCCAGCAGATTGAAGCATCAAGCAAGTCTTTGTCATGACGAGAGAGTCTTGCATAAAAATTGGTAACTATAATGCTTCTGGGGATATCATGAATAGGGCATTTTAGCATTAAAGCTTTCAATCTCCCCCAAGCTTGAGCAATACTTTCTCCTTTGCGAGGCCAGAAGTTATAAATAAAATTCCTGTCTTGGTGAATTTCATGCAGAGGATAAAATTTAGCATAAAAGAGAGGCACAATTTTGTCCCAATCCAATAGATGAGAATCATCCAATAGCCTATACGACTCCATAGCTTTGTCTTTCAATGACAATGAGAATAATTTCCGCATGATTACTTCTATAGAAACACCTGCAATCTTAAACAAACCACATAATTCTCTCATAAATAGCAAGTGATAACCAGGATAAACAGTTCCGTCTCCTGCATAACGGTTACTCATAACACGATCAACAATTCCCATAGGTATTTTAAATGGAACACTTTCAATAAGTGGAGGACCTCTTGCTGCCACAAGAGCAGCGGAGACGGTGTCTCCAAATGTCGATTCAAACTCAGATGGCTCCATAATGAAGTAGAGCAACAGGCAAAAATAAAAACAGCACTTGCAGTAAAAGTGTTCCTTACCAATTCTACTTACCAATAGCGCTTTACACCCCGGCAACGGTGCCAGAAAATAGTCTTGATGACCCACATGTGTAGTGAATCTATCGTAGTATTTTCGATAAATAAGAGTGTCGAACCCAACGAGGAGCAGAAGGTGTTGGGTTGTAGATTCGTCCAAGGTTTCACGGCAAACACTAACAGACAGATTTTTATGGGTTTTTATAGTAACAAATAAATAAAGTGCGAGTAAATAAAAGAGAACAATAACAATTGCAGCAAGTGGCCCAATCCTTTTTAGCACAAAGGACAAGCCGATGATTCTACTTATGATGGCTAAAACGCTCCTGAGGACACATGGGAATTATGTCAAGTCACTTTCGCTTCATACTGCTGCTTAATGTTTAATGTTTTGCTAAGTGTTGTGTGGGTGAACCTATACTAATGAACCGCCCTTACTTGTACTAGAACACACTTGTGATTACACTTCCCTACAAGCTTCCGCAAATGCAAGGAAGTATTTAAGAATTAACTAACCACAGCCTTAAACTCTGAGATCTTACACTCCCTCATGCACTAGTTTACCGGCGGGGGTTTAGGTTTCTGTCATTCCTGCAACCACCTCACAAGCAAACTAAATACACGATGCATTCCCCTAGGCCCATAAAGGTGAAGTGTCATGTAGTCGACGTTCACACGACACCACTAGAAGAATAGCACCACAACTTAAATATCAAACCATTAAATATTACTCAGCATAATTCCACTACTTGCAACAAGACTTCCCCATGTCCTCAAGAACTAAACGGACTACTCACAAAACATCATATGGATCATAATCAGAGGTGATAAATGGATGAATGACAATCTGGTCATAAAAGTATTTCACCGATAAAACTCAATAGCATCAACTACACAAGGCAATCAACACCGGAAAAGTGATCCCGATGAACTACAACAAGTATAACCCTAGATGCAACAGCGGAGCGGAGTGGAGTTGTGCGGATGATGGTGCTGTCGGTGAGGATGATGTTGATGATGATCCCAATGAAGCCCGTGGCGATGACGATGACGATGGCGACGATTTCCCCTCTCCGGGAAGGAATTTCCCCGGCAGATTTCTCCTTGTCGGAGAGCTTTTTCTCTCTCTGTGGTTTCCGCCCCCGAGGCAGCGGCGGAATATTTTTTGAAGCGTCCCCGATGATTTTTAGGACAGAGAGGTGATAAACACGAAAGGGGGGAGCCGGAGGCGGCACTGGTCTTCCAGGTGGGCCCCAGGCGCGGCCAAGGGTGGGGCCGCGCCTGGGTGGCGTCTGGCCGCCCAGTGGCCTCCCTCAGGTCGCCCTTCTGGCTCCCCTCGTCTTCTGGCGAAATATTAATCTCTGAATTTTTGCGGAATTTCTGGAATTGCAGAAGTTCAATATCTTGACGGTGCTTTTTCCAGCTGATTCCGAGCTCCGACGGTCAAATCCCCAACGATCATCAAACATGCAAAATCTATACCTACCTAATAATAAAAGCATTAAGGTTTCTTATGGTACGTCATTTTTCTTTCCGATTTTACCCTCCCACCAAATCACATATTACGCACCACTGCCACCCATAAGTTAAAAAACGGTTCGTTTTAGTTGGACAGGTCAACAGAGGCCACCGACGCTTCCCGAAAAAAATCCCCTCCTGGAGAGGATACGTCATCTCCTCTCCGTGCCCACCAAATCGCCGCCGGCGCTCGTCCCTACGGCCAGCCACGAGCCATGCCACGCTCGGCACCTGTGTGCCGCCTACCGCCGCCCTGTGCGCCTGCGTCCCTGCTGGCCGCCGCCATCCCGCCACCGACCTCACTGCCCCCCGCGAGCCACCGCCCAGCCCTGCTGGCTGCTTGTGCTGCCGAAGCGCCGCCGCCGCGCCCTGGCCGGCCGCAATCCGCGCTCGCGCCGCCACGTCGTCTACCATGCTCTGCGCACCTCCTCGGACCTGCGCCCCTGCGCAACGCCTACTCCGCCAGATGCGGATGCACGCCGCCTCCATCCTGGCCGCAGGCGCTTGCTGGCGTCACCGCCCCGCCATGCTCATGTGTGCCACCTAGCCGCCGGAACTTCTGAACTTCACGGAAGGGAGCAACCAGGAGAGAAGAGAGAACCAAGGAAGAAGAGAAACAGAGAGGAGAAGAAGAGAAGAGAAGAAGGTCCTGCCATGCTCTTGTGCACCACCTAGCCGCCGCCCCTGCCTTCTGCCGTCGCGGCCGCTACGTGCTGGGAGTCCCGCAAGCTGCGCTGCAGGAGGACGTCGTTGGAGTCTAGGGATCATGATATTAGCATGTCGTCAGGGAAGCGGAAGGAGGCGGTGGACAGATTCAGCGTTGATGCGGAGAAGCCAGGGTACCACTTCTTCATTGATGTTGGCGACACCTTCAGGTTTTAACTCGCTGGCCTTGCCTCTGGGGCGCAGTGGCAAAATCCAGCAACAATAAGATCTGAATATCTGATGGAGGATACATCCTGCTGTCGGAGAATGACTCCCACGAAACAGGGATAGTCAAGCTCACGAAGAGAGTTCGTGTAAGGGGCTGAACACGTTGGTCCAACAACCCTCAACCTGCACGGCGACGGTGCTCGTCGAGCAAGTGGAGGGACATCACGGCAGAGATGAACACCAGCCCGTACCCAGGTTCACGGCCCTCGTGTGGAGGTAACACCGCTACTCCTGCTTGTCTGTATTGCACTGCTGGTAGAGGTTACAGTACAATGAGCTTGCCGAGGGCTCTCTTTTGGCAATGGTGTATACTAGGAAGGGAAGCAATGGTCTTCGTCTTCCTCGCGCGTAAGTGGCTATGCTGGAATGAGAATGTGATCCCTTGCTACGGTGCACCTTGTCCTCCTTTTATAGGCGCCCCGTGCTCCCTCCTTGCACTCGCATTGTGGTAGGGCTGTCACGTGGCGCAGAAGGTGGAGCGCGGTGCATCGCAGCTCGGTTGTCCATGGACGCGGTCCATGAGCGTAAAGCTGACTCCTGTAGCAGAGTACCCACCGTCCATGCAGGACGGCCAGCTGGGGCCGCAGAGGAACGTGGGGGTGCCCACGGTGACGTTGGCCTTGGAGCGTAGCGCCGGCCGGTCCCCTTATCACCAAAGAGGAAACCCTTGTAGTCCGGATCGGGTGGCACAGCTTTGTTGACCCCTTTAATCACCAAAATGGCAACTGCGGCGTCGTCGTCACCGCGCGCAGGGGCGCGCGTCACTCTGCGGCCGCTGCAGAGCCCACGTGCGCTCTGCAGAGGTTGCTTTGCAGCGAAGCGATCTCCACGAGGGCTTGGACGCCCTGTAGAGAATTCGGCGTTGACCTCTCCCCAGGGGAGATTTCCTTGAAGAGGGGGCAGCAGCGGATATGGCCTCCACAGGCCTCTGCTGCCTCAAATGCCCTCGCGAAGCAATTTGCCTCACAAGGCTCTCCAAGCCGTAGGCTTGGTCCTTAGCAAAATCAGCCATCAAGTGTCGAGGGCCGTATAGGACAGGCCCAGCACACCCTGGATTTCACTGGGCCGACAGTAGCCCCCGGGCCCATGATGGGCACGATGTAGTCCAATGGACGCAGGCGAATCGTCATGGGCCCAAAGTGTCCGGCCGGCCTGAGACACGTGCAGGGCAGTTACGCCGCGATGACACGTTCTCCTCGGAGATGATGGGCGTAGTGGGGGGTCCCACCACGTCTCGGTAACTGCTCTGAGGGGAATAAAGCCTGCAGCGCCGGTTCAGGCAGCAGTTACTGCCTCATTTGCGCGCCCGTCTCCTTGCTCTTGACGCCTGCGCTCCTGTGTCTTCCGACGCACCTCCCCCCTTGCAATCCTGCGGCAATGGCGCCCAAGAAAGCTTCCGCGGCCTCGAAAGGCAAAGCCGTGGTGCAGGGCGGTGAACCTGCCGCGACGCAGCAGGTCGGCGACTTCGAGCCGGCTCTGACCGGCTTCCGCTTTAAGAAGAAGGCGCAGCTGGAGAAAGTGCGTCACATGGCGGCTTCAGCGACCAACGAGCACGGCGCTACGGTGCTTAAGCCGGCGGACAACTCCTTCGGCGACTTCTACCCCATCTTCATGCACACCCTATTCGCCGGGCTTGTGCCTCCTTTCTCCGATTTCTTCCTGGCGGTTCTGGAGCGCTACCAGATCCAGGTCCTTCATCTCCATCCTAACTCCATCCTTGTCCTCGCCATCTTCGCCTACCTCTGCGAGGCATACATCGGCATTCCACCCTCGGTGGACCTCTTCCGAAGCTTCTATGCGCTCCGGTTCACGGCGAACAAGGAGCGGTCAGGGTGCGTGTCCTTCCGCATCGCGGAGGGCATGAAGGGCACATACATCCCCATCGCGCGGAACGGCGAGAACATTGTGACCAATGTGACGAAGAGGGTGGAGGACTTCCGCAAGCGCTGGTTCCTCATGAAGTTTGGCAGCCGGAGCGCCTTCTTTGACCTGCCCGAGGCGCCTCCGATGAAGAGGGCGAGCTGGTCTTCTAAAGCGCTCAAGGGAGCCGCGCTTGGCCCCGTGATGAGGCGCTTGAAGGACCTCCGCGAGGCAGGCCTCACTGGGCAGATGGTGGCCAAGGACTTCGTGAAGCGCCGCATTGCTCCGCTCCAGTGGCACGCGGACGCAATGTGGCTTTACTCCAACCAGAGGGACAAAATGCGCCTGAGCGCAACCCTCTTCACGCAGCAGGAGGTGCGCACCATCATGGAGACGCTCTTCACGGCTCCTGATATCCCCAGCCCGGCGATAAGGCGGTCCCGCTCCACAGGATTGACCTTGGGCGCCGCGTCTCGCTCGTGCAGACGATGCCGAAGTTCGACCGGTGGGGCCTGGTGCCCAAGGGACATGCGGGGCCCCGCGAAGATCCTGAGTCCGCGGCGCAGGGGGCGCCAGCTGAGGGCGACGAGGAGACGACGGTAACGCCTGTGGAATCCGACGCAGGCGCAACCGGCGCCTCGGGAGGCTCTGCCTCTCCAGCGGAGAACTCGAGCACCTCGAAGAGCGCGGCGCCTGAGGTTGAGGCCCACGAGGCTTCCTCAGGCAGCAGCGGCCAGTTCGTGGTCGCTCCCTCGCAGTGCGCCGAGGGGCAAGAGGAGAGCGACGATGACGGAGCTTCATCAGGCCATTGCGAGCCCCGCTCCAAGGCCGTTCATGACCGGGCCGCCGGGAGTCCAGCGGGCATCTCCCTCAAGAGGAAAGCCGAGGCCGCTCTCGAGGGGTCCGGCGCCGGAGCCGCACCACCGAGGCCGTGGCGGTCGTCGAACACGGTGTGGGTCGATTCCCGCGCCAAGACATCAGGGTAAGAACCGACTCCCTTTTCTGTTTGGCTTGTTCTTGCGTAGGCTTCCTGCGGAGTTTTTGAGTTTTAGCCTCTCCAGGGGCCCCGAGGTGCCGAAGAGGCGGAGACTTCGGAGGCTTGGAGAGATCCCCAGCGCTGCAGCGGCGCCTGCAGCGTGTACAGTGACGAGGTGCCTCCCGAGGGCACTGCTTCATCTCCTGAGGCTGCGGCACCGCCTCCTGAGCAGAGGAGCACTGCAAGGAGATGGAGGGGGAGGCAGAGGTGGCGATGCCTCCACCTATGCGGCCTGACGTCTCCCCCTGCAGCCGGAGGGGACGCGGATGCGGATGCGGCGAGGTTCACGCCGCCGGCGAAGGAGTGTGCCGCGGTGACAGGGGCGTCCGCGGGGGCGTGCGCTGACGTCGAAATGGAGGAGGCCGCCGCGTCATCGCCCCCACCGAGCACGAAACTTGGAGAGGCCACAGCGGACTCTGAGGCCGCTGGGGAGGCGGCCTCAACTGAGAAGGCCAACCCTGTCCCTGGAGAGGAGAGCGCTCCCCAGGGGCAGAAGAATGACGTGGTTGAAGATGAAGATGCCCCGAACCCCCAGGAGGCCTCCAGCGCGGGGGTGAGGGGGTTCTCATCAAAGCCCCCTGAAGGCTCCTTGTGTGGACCAAGAGGGGGGCTCGCACCAGAGCCCCCAGGCGCGCCTTGAGGCCACTCGGAGCCCAAGGTTGGACGCTCCGGAATCCTCGGCAGGCGCCGGCATTTCCAGGCCCTCCGGCGAGCCATGGGCCTTAGTTCTGCGGGGGCGGCGCCCCGTCGCAGCCCGCCGTGGGGCTGTCCTCCGCTCGGCGAGGGAGGTTCTCGACGAGCTTGAGGCCCAGCTTGCCGAGGAAGATCGCTCCAGGGCGGAGGAGGCCGCTGAGCTTGCGCGGGGCTGGGCTTGTCTTCATGAGACCGTGGAGAGCTGCCGCCGGAAGAACGAAGCTGCCCAGGCGCAGCGCGAGGCAGCGCTGCGCTCTGCTGAGGAGATCCGCATCAGCGTGGTCCGCGAGGTCGAGGAGACCCTAGCGGACCTGGGTGCTAGGCGCGAGGCTCTCGAGGTGGAGACCGAGGCCAAACACCAGGAGCTGGCGGCACGCGAGGCGGCGGTCTCCGCCAAGCACAAAGAGCTTCTAGACCGCGAGGCGGGGATCGTCGCCGAGTCGGAAAATGTGCGGCAGAGTTTGGAGAAATTCCGTGAGAGTTTGAGCATTCGCGAAGACTTGATCGTGCAGCGCGGAGCTGATCTCGACGCCCGCGAGGCCGAGGCGCGCAAACGCGAAGACCAGGTTGAGCAGATCGAGAAGGATCAATCCGCGCAGCGGGAGCACCTGGAAGCCCGCGAGTACAAGGTCACTCAAGATGAGGAGTTCTACCAGAAGCGCCTTGCGCTGACCAACGAGAACCTTCGCAAAAAGGAGGAGAAGATGGCGGAAGAGTCTGCGACGAAGGAGAAGCTCTTTCGCGACAGCTGTAGAAAAGACTTCGCGGATAAGGCCAAGAAGCAAGAGGAGCGCTTCACGAAGAGACGCAAAGAGCTTGAGGCTCGCGTCCAGGACCTTGAGGCCCAGAAGAAGCGATTCGACTCTCGCCTCCAGGCTGCCGCGGAGGCTCGGGCGCGCGGAACAGAACTTTGCCTCTTTGATGGCGGACATGAAGGAGTTGACCGCTCAGGTGGGCCCTGTCGTGGAGCGCGCCGAAGAGGCTGAGCATCGCGTGCAGGCGGCACAGGTCTTGACGCAGCAACGGGAGCGCATGTTCCAATCCTTAGTGGCCCGGGGGAATACTCTCGCGGGGCAGCTAGGAGTGGATGCACCTATTGTTCCCGTCCATGGGAACGCTGATGCCGCCACATATCTTGCTTACTTCGACCAGCTCTTCTCTGTGCTCGAGGGCCCTGTGGCGGAACTTGGCGACGTTGTTGATGAGGAGTGCCGCAAGCTCTTGACCGTGGCGATCGATCGCGTCTTCGCCAACCTCCAGCGCCTTCACCCCGGCTTCGACTTCGAGTCAGTGACCGAGCCCATCGAGGGAGATCCGGCCTGGGAGCTCTCCAACTTGGTTCGAGAAGAAGTCAACGATTACGTCGACCGCTTCAAGAGGGTTGAGGCGGAGCAGGCCGCTGAGGAGGATGAAGGCGCCGAAGAAGAGAAGGCTGAAGAGGACGGCGATGGTGAACCCTCTGCCTAGGCCACTCCTGCAACAAGATGCGCTTGGCGCAATTATCTTTGTTTTAAGACTTGTTTTAATTCACGCTGGCTTGTAAGATACTTTGATCGTATGCAAACATGTGTGTGTGCCCCTCGAAGGGTCCTTTTCCCTGTTCCATGTCTTTCTTCGCTCTACGTCGTCAGGACCCATCTCTTTGCGCTATGACACCGCCGCTACGGTATGCCGGAGCGTGACTCGGCAAGGCCGGGGGGTGTTTAAGGCTTGGAGAGGTAAGGGCTCTCGAGTCGCGGTGCTCGAGGGCTCCCCTTTGACGCACAAGCAGTCCATGGAGTGTGAGAGAGAAAAAACCGCTCGAGGGGCGACAGGTGCCCGTGAGAGGGAGAAAACACTTCTGAGGAGCGCAAGCGCTAGACTTAGCTTGGTGAGACTTTGGCCTCGTAGAGGGCGTTGGCTTCCCTGATGGTGCGCTCCCTTCTAGGGGTCGGAGCGTGACTTCTCGACCTTGGGGAGGACTTCTTGTTCCCTGTATTGGTTAGAGAGGCAGACCCAAAGCACACATGGTAGTAAACACCATGCGCGCTTATAGGCTTCCTCATGGGTATCTCGCGAGGAGAGTAAGTACCAAGGTCCTTTGGTGAGGTGGCGTGTTTTGGGAGCAAGCCCATGGGCCAGAGCTCTTTGGGGAGGTAACAGGCGTGAGAGCGTGCTCACGTGCTAGAGCTCGGATCCTTTGGATTTTGCGGTGCTGTTGGGGTGCTCTTGAGGCACAGTCACCGTACTCAGCCCCCGCTCGCGAGGTGCGCATGGGGAAGAATATGAGCGCGAAATGAACTAAGATGATGAAAAGTAAAACTCACCACCAAAATATTACATAGCGGCGCCTCAGCGCAATGTTTCATCGAGAAACGAATTGGTTCATTACACTTGGTGTGACCAAGATAAAGTTTTCCATGTCGAGGCATGGGGACCACATTCAGTGGCTGAGACTCTTCACGGCCTGCGGCGGCACGTAATCAGGAGAGCTCAGAGGGGCTGGCCCTCGGGAGGAGAAGCTTTTGTGAAGCTTGGAGGTGAAGTTGTGTGCTTCCCTCTAGAGACAAAAAATGTCTGGCGTGACTATGATCACGGGTAGAACTTGCGTAGATGCGCGATGTTCCATGGATTCTTGACCGGAATGCCGTCCTCCGTTTCGAGGCGTACCGCGCCAGGCCTGGCGATGTGTGAGACCCTGTAGGGGCCTTCCCACATTGGCGAGAGCTTGTGGAGACCTTCCCTGGAGAGGATTCTCCTGAGGACGAGGTCGCCTGTCTCGAGAGTGCGCGGACGTATGTGGCGGCTGTGGTAGCGTCGCAGGTCTTGCTGGTACTTGGCTGCCCTGAGGGCGGCACGGCGGCGCAACCCGTCAAGGAGTAGCAGGTCGTCGCTGTGGAGGTCTGCTTGATCGTCCTCGTTGAAGGCAAGGACCCGTGCGGATCCATGCTTGATCTCTGTGGGGAGGACTGCTTCAGCTCCATACACGAGAGCAAATGGCGTCTCACCAGTGGGCTTCGTGGGGTTCGTGCGGATGGACCAGAGCACGGACGGGAGTTCGTCTATCCAGCCCTTGCCGTAGCCCTTCAGGCGATTGAAGCTTCTTGTCTTGAGGCCCTTGAGGACCTCAGCATTTGCTCGCTCGGCTTGGCCGTTGCTCTGTGGGTGAGCCACCGAGGCGAAGCAGAGCTTGGTGCCGAGGCTCTCGCAGTAGGCCCTGAAGATGCCGCTGGTGAATTGTGAGCCATTGTCGGTGATGATGCGATTAGGCACACCAAAGCGGCAGACCAGGCCTCTGATGAATTTTACTGCCGCCCTGGCCGGTATGCTGCGCACTGCTTCAACCTCTGCCCACTTGGTGAACTTGTCGACTGCCACGAAGAGGAAGCGGTAGCCCCCTTGTGATCTCGGGAAGGGTCCCAGAATGTCAAGGCCCCAGACCGCGAAAGGCCACGAGAGCGGGATGGTTTGGAGTCCCAGTGCAGGCTGATGAACTTGCTTGGCGTGGAACTGGCACGCATCGCAAGACTGGACGATGGTGGTGGCATCTTGAAGCACTTGGGGCCAGTAGAAACCGCTCCTGAAGACCTTGCCTGCCAGGGTGCGTGCAGAGGAATGGTGGCCACACTCTCCACTGTGAATGTCTCTGATCAGCATGCGGCCTTCCTCGGGGGGGACGCACTTGAGTGCAATTCCATTTGGGCGCTTGCGGTACAGGTCTCCCTCGAGGATGTAGTATGACTTGGCTTGTCGAGCCACTCGTTCTGCCTCCGCGTCTTCTTCAGGAAGGACTCCCTTCAGCAGGTAGTCTTTGAGTTCGTCAACCCAGCCTGTCTCTTGGTGCACCATAGCCAGCAGCAGACGCTCCCCTGAGGATGGACCGCAGTTGGGTGCCCCACCTATAGGAGGTGGTGGGAGTACTTCGTCTGTGCTTGCGGCTGCTGCTTCTTGTGGCTGCTTTATGGACGCCTTGGAGAGTCTCTCTTCAAACACGCCGGCCGACTGGGCCTGCCTTCGTGATGCTCGCTTGGCGATGTCATCTGCCTCTTGGTTCTCCTTTCGCGGGATGTGCATGAGCTCCATGCCCCTGAAGTGCTTCTCGAGCTTGCGACCTCTTCAAGGTAGGCGGCCATGTGGTCGTCTTTAGGCGTGTAGCTCTTGTTGGAGAAGTTAACCAGGAGCTGGGAATCACCCTTTATGAGTAAGTGCTTGACGCCAAGGGCGATTGCGGCTCTGAGCCCGGCGAGGAGGCCCTCGTACTCGGCGATGTTGTTGGAGATCTTGTCTATTGTGAAGCACAGCTGGATGGCGTAGTAGAGCTTGTCACCTTTTGGTGAGGTTAAGACAACGCCAGCCCCACCATTGCGGCAGGCGAAAGCTCCATCGAAGTGCATGGTCCAGTGGCTTGGCATTGTATCTCCCGATGACGCGGTTTCTTCTTCGCGAGGCTCTTCAGGAGTTGGGTCTGTCCACTCGGCGACGAAATCCGCCAGCGCTCTCCCTTTTATGACTCTTGTGGTGTCGAAGCGCAAGTTGAATGGCTGCAGCTCAATGTTCCATCCTGCGACGCGGTCAGTAGCGTTGGGGTTGCGCAGGATCTGCTCCAGGGGGAAGGACGTGACCACCGTGATGGGGTGACCCTGGAAGTAGTGGCGCAGCTTCCTGGAGGCGATGAGTAGCGCGAGGAGGAGCTTCTGCTGCACTGGGTACCGCTCGCGAGCATCTCGCAGTACAGTACTGACGAAGTAGACTGGATGCTCGACGAGGGTCGTTGATGGTGCAGCAGCGTCGGCTCCCTCGAGAGGCTCCTCAGGAGTTTGGCGAGGTTTGCCTGTGGAGGAGCCTCGGCAGGGGTGCTCGTGGAGGGCTCGACTTGAGGCTGTGGGCCTGGCACTGGGTCTGGAGAGACTGTTCCTTCGTCGGGAGGTTCTGGACTTGGTGTGGCAGTGCTTTTCTTGGGGAGAACTGGCTCTTCTCTTTCCACCACCAGGACGGCGCTAGCAGTTTGTGGAGTGGCTGCTAGGTACAGCTTCAGATGCTCGCCTGCCCTGGGGGCTACCATGACTGGTGAGCTAGCCAAGTATTTCTTCAAGTCCTCAAATGCTTCGTCAGCCTCTGGAGTCCACTTGAAGGTGCCGGATTTCTTCATGATCTTGAAAAATGGCAAGGCTCTCTCGCCGAACTTGGAGATGAAGCGGCCTAAGCTGGCCATGCATCCTGCTAGGCGCTGCATGTCCTTGAGGCGGCGAGGTGGCTGCATGTCTTCTATAGCCTTGATCTTGTCAGGGTTTGCTTCTATGCCGCGGTGGGACACGAGGAACCCGAGGAGCTTGCCTGAAGGCACCCCGAAGACGCACTTGGCGGGGTTTAACTTGATGTTCACCTTGCGCAGGCTGGCGAAGGTTTCCTCGAGATCCTTCAAGAGAGTGTCTCCCTCGCGAGACTTGACCACGATGTCGTCGACATAAGCTTCTGCATTTCTTCCCATCTGAGCCCCCAAGGCGATCCTCATGAGCCTCTGGAAGGTGGCGCCGGCGTTTTTTAGGCCAAAGGGCATGCAAGTGTAGCAATACACACCACAAGGGGTGAGAAATGCTGTTTTCTCCTCGTCTTCCTTGGCCATTTTGATCTGGTGGTAGCCTGAGAAGGCATCCAGGAAACAGAGGAGATCACAGCCGGCGGTGGAGTCCACAATCTGGTCTATCCTTGGCATGGGGTATGGATCCTTGGGGCAGCCTTGTTCACGTCTGTGTAGTCGATGCAGAGCCGGCCTCCTCCATTGGGTTTTGGGACAACCACACCGTTGGAGAGCCAAGTGGGGTGGGCAACTTCTCGAATGATGTCTGCTGCTTTCAGCTTCTCTACTTCTTTGATGATGAACGCTTGCTTCTCGGGGGCTTGTTTCCGCGCTTTTTGCTTTACAGGGCGTGCGTCTGGACACACGGCTAAGTGGTGCTCGATCACCTCCCTTGGTACACCGGACATTTCTGACGGAGTCCATGCGAACATGTCAGAATTTGCCCGAAGGAAGGCGACGAGCGCGCTTTCCTATTTGGGAGGCAAGCCAGCGCCTATGGTGACGCTAGCCCCCGAGCCTCAGCCCCCGAGCCGCTGGTGCTCAGCGACACCTTCTTTGTAGATGCTTGCTCTTGAGTGAACAGTTGTTTCTTCTTCTTGGGCCTCTCGAGAGGCTCCATGTCCTCGTCAGCGGGGAATGCCATGGCAGCGGCCTTGTAGGCGATCTCGACGGCGCGCGTGGCGTCCTGTACGTGACCACGTATGGTGATGGTGCCACCGCTGCCAGGGATCTTGACCATGTTGTAGGCGTGGTGCGTGACGGCCATGAACTTCGCGAGGGCGGGGTAGCCGAGGATGGCGTTGTAGGGCAGGCCAATGTGCGCGACGTCGAAGTCAATTAGCTCGGTGCGGTAGTTCTCCTGCGTGCCAAAAGTGACCGCGAGCCTCACTTGCCCCAGAGGCGAGATTGAGCCGCTGGTGACCCCGGTGAAGGGCCTGGAGGGCATGAGCCACTCGTAGGGCACTTGAAGCGTCTCGAAGGTCTCGACAGAGATGACGTTTAGGCCTGCACCCCCATCAATGAGCGTCTTGCCGACGGCGATGTTGTTGATGGTGGGGGTGCACACCAACGGGAGGGTGCCCACAGTCTTTGTAGACTTGGGGTGATCTTTGGCGTCGAAGGCGATGGTGTACTGGGACCACTTGAGGGGGCGGGACGTCTCGACCCCGGGAAGCGCTGCGTTGAGCTCGCGAGCGAACTGCTTGAACTGGTTGTTCGACTTGGGCGCCTGGGATCCGCCGAGGATGCATGCCATGGCACCCTTGGGGGCCTGGTAGCCTCCAGGCTCTTCGTCGGGCAGATTGTTGTTTTTCTCGGCGGCATTCGCCTGAGTTCCCTGAGGCCTCTGGAAGTTGCCCTTGCGTCCACCTTTGCGGTAACCACGGCCTCTGCCGCGGCCACCGCTGCCTCTTCTTGCTCACGCTTCTTGCTCAGTTGCTTGAGGTCATAGCAGTTCTCTGTCGCATGGCCGCGCCTGTTGTGGTAGATGCAGAACGGGCGGTTGTCCACCTTTCTTGCCAGCCTCTGGAGAGTCCTCGCGAACATGCTTGGCGTCGGGTTCAGCTGCCAGGACTGCGGTAGGCTTGCGTTTGTCTCGTCACGCCTCTTCTGGGTCTTGGATCCCTCGACAGGGTCGTCTGTCGAGCCCACCTTGACGAAGAGGAGCCCTTCTCTGCCTTGGCGCATTTGTCTGCGATGTCGAAGAGCTTCACCACGGAGGAGAGGGTATCATGGATGCCGAGCTTCTCGAGCATCCTGTGGTTGGTGACGCCCTCTCTGAAGGCCGCAATGACGTGCGAGTCCGGGATGTTCGGGATCTTGTTGCGGACTTGGCTGAAGCGCTGGATGTACCTGCGGAGGGTCTCGCCAGGCTTCTGGCGCACAGCTCGCAGGTCGTTGTAGGTGAGGGCGCGCTCGTACGTGCCCTTGAAGTTCGCAACGAACTGCTGGCAGAGCTCCTCCCACGAGTCAATGGAGTCCTCGGGAAGGTTCAGGAGCCACGACAAGGCGGAATCCTTGAGAGCGTGGGAGAACCAGTTGGCCATGACCTTGTCGTCTCCCCCCGCAGCTTGGATGGAGGTGGTGTAGAGCTGCAAGAACTCGATGGGGTTGTTCGTGCCGTCGTAGCCCTTGGGTAGGTCAGGCCTGAACTTCTGTGGCCAGACGACGCGCGCAGGTTGCGGGTGAAGGCCGCGCAACCTGTGGCGTACGAGGCGATGCCCCCTGAAGAGCACGGCGGTTCTGTCGCCCTGCCTGGCCGATTTCCTCACGATGCGCTTCTGGAGGTCCTTCTGGCGCTCCATTTCCACCCGCGCGTCTGGGGGTGTCCGCTGCACGATTTGACAATCGCGCGGCGAGACGCGTGGGATGCGGCCTTGTGCGCCGCGGCTGGAGGGGACCTGGCGGAGGCGGCGGCGGAGGTGCGCCATGCGCGGTGGTTCCAGCGCGTCCGGAGTTGTGGTGCACCAGAGAGCGCGACGCCGCAGGAGCAGCGCGCGGTGCGCCGCATGTCGACGAGGTGCTGGAGGCGGCCGAGCCAGTTGTCGTGCGCCTCAGCTGTGGGCGGTAGCGGAAGAGTTCCGCGGCCATGAGCAGCGCGGTGTTTGGGCTGGGCGCTGGACGCCCAAGAGTGGAGGCGCTGTGGCGCTGGGACGGATGCGAGGACTCAGCGTCCTCGCCGTGCCCGTGGTCGACGTCGTCGTCGAAGCGGTCGTCGTGGTGGCCGTCGTCGTCCTCGGGGTGCTCCACCGCGGTTCAGCGGTGTTGCGCCCCGTGGCACGGCTGGCGCGGGGACGGCCGCGAGGGTTGGTGGTGTTGGCAGCGGGCTCGGTGGTTGCCCTGCCTGATGCCCGCCGGGTGGCGCGAGCTGCGCGAGTGTCCGCCATGGTGCAGAGGTCGATGAAGGTTGAAGACGCGCCTCAGCCCCCTACCTGGCGCGCCAATTGTCGGAGAATGACTCCCACGAAACAGGGATAGTCAAGCTCACGAAGAGAGTTCGTGTAAGGGGCTGAACACGTTGGTCAAACAACCCTCAACCTGCACGGCGACGGTGCTCGTCGAGCAAGTGGAGGGACATCACGACAGAGATGAACACCAGCCCGTACCCAGGTTCACGGCCCTCGTGTGGAGGTAACACCGCTACTCCTGCTTGTCTGTATTGCACTGCTTGTAGAGGTTACAGTACAATGAGCTTGCCGAGGGCTCTCTTTTGGCAATGGTGTATACAAGGAAGGGAAGCAATGGTCTTCTTCTTCCTTGCGCGTAAGTGGCTATGCTGGAATGAGAATGCGATCCCTTGCTACGGTGCACCTTGTCCTCCTTTTATAGGCGCCCCGTGCTCCCTCCTTGCACTCGCACTGTGGTAGGGCTGTCACGTGGCGCAGAAGGTGGAGCGCGGTGCATCGCAGCCCGGTGTCCATGGACGCGGTCCATGAGCGTAAAGCTGACTCCTGTAGCAGAGTACCCACCGTCCATGCAGGACGGCCAGCTGGGGCCGCAGAGGAACGTGGGGGTGCCCACGGTGACGTTGGCCTTGGAGCGTAGCGCCGGCCGGTCCCCTTATCACCAAAGAGGAAATCCTTGTAGTCCGGGCGGGTGGCACAGCTTTGTTGACCCCTTTAATCACCAAAATGGCAACTGCGGCGTCGTCGTCACCGCGCGCAGGGGCGCGCGTCACTCTGCGGCCGCTGCAGAGCCCATGTGCGCTCTGCAGAGGTTGCTTTGCAGCGAAGCGATCTCCACGAGGGCTTGGACGCCCTGTAGAGAATTCGGCGTTGACCTCTCCCCAGGGGAGATTTCCTTGAAGAGGGGCAGCAGGATATGGCCTCCGCAGGCCTCTGCCTCAAATGCCCTCGCGAGGCAATTCGCCTCACGAGGCTCTCCAAGCCGTAGGCTTGGTCCTTAGCGAAAATCAGCCATCAAGTTCGAGGGCCGTATGGACAGGCCCAGCACACCCGGATTTCACTGGGCCGACACCTGCTGGTCCCATAATTGTAGCGGGAACTCTATGATTGCTCTTAATCTGCCTTAATTTAGTGTTGTACCTTGCATATATGTTTCGTAAATATAATAATGTATCTCTGAGATGGTTACATTCGGAGATAACAATGCAGTATCCAACATCTGTTCTTTCATATAAGTAAGTGAAATTCCTTAATTGCATGCCACAAATATGTTTGATTTGAGAAATCATGTCTCTCTCTCACAGGAACCATCTATATGATCTCTTATTTCTCAAAAATAATGGAAAAAACAAATGATTTTCAATTTATTTAAAAGTCACAAAAAAAAGGTCATACATGAAGGTTACGAAAAAGAAATTTCAATTTATATATATATATAAACAAACTCATAGTACATGAAATGTAACTTAAATAAATTGTGGTTTCATTTTGTATACGATGTATACATTATATGAAGTACAAGTTGATTTTCAAGAAGAAGAAAAGATACCCCTAACGATTTTGATACAATGTAAAAACTATAAACAATATAAAAATACATTTTCAAGAATCCACGAGGATGAAGAAAAAACATGAATTAATCGTCGACGAAAGCCAAGTTGAACATGTCGTGGTTCCTAAAATAAGCCTCAAATCTTCAATGAACGATAATGTAGTTCAACTACAATTTTTTTTGTCCCGGTGCAACGCACGGCGTTTTTACTAGTAAGATAAAGAACATAAGTATAGCATTCTAATATGAAATATATCCATGAATAACAGTAAAGTATGATATAAAATAGTGATGCAAAATGGACGTATCACACTAGTAAAAAAAACACCTTTCGTCCAAGAGCCCGGTGAAACCATTAATCTCGTTCAAAGAAAAACCGGACCAATGCCTGGCATTGGTCCCGGTTCAAGCTGCCAGGGGTC
>CAMZMU010000106.1:14824040-15004449 GCA_947311845.1 Poa pratensis | reverse complement strand
TTGGGGGCTTGCTCAAGGAAAAAAACTCAGTTGCAAGTGGAGTTGCAACTGGGGCATTCTCGAAGAAAAAACCTCAGTTGCAAGTGTGGTTGCAAACTAAGGGGAAAAAACCAGTTGTGAATACAGTTGCAACTGGGGGAATCTCAAAAAAAGAAAACAAATATCTCAGTTGCAAGTGCAGTTGAAACTATGCTGTCTTCCAGGAAAAAAACCTAGTTGCAAGTGGGGTTGTAACTAGAGGGACATCTTCGATAAAAAAAACTCAGTTACAAGTGGAGGTGCAACTAAGACAAAAAAAACATCTGCAATTGAGGCATCGACAAAAAAAAAATCTTAGTTGCAACTGCGGGCTTCTTAAAAAAGGAAAAAAGTCAGTTGCAAGTGAAGTTGCAACTGGGGGCATTCTCGCGGAAAAAAACGTAAGTTGCAAGTGTGGTTGCAACTACGCTTGCAACTACGAAAAAAAACCCATTGCAAGTGCAGTTGCAACTAGGGGAACGTCATAAAAAGAAAAAAAACTCAGTTGAACTGAAGCGTCCTTCAAGAAAAAAAACTTTGTTGCAAGTGTAGTTGCAACTAAGGACAAAAAAAGAAAAAAAATCGCGGTTGCAAGTGCAACAGGAAAAAAATCAGTTGCGACCCCACGTGCATCTGAGAATAGTCAGTTGCGACAGCACTTGCAACTGAAAAAAACTCAATTGCAACCGCATGGAAGAAAATGTCAGCTGCAACCCCACTTGTAACTGGAAAAAATATCTCAATCGCAAGCGGACTTGAAACTGAAAAAAAAAAATCAGTTGCAACCCACTTGCAACTAAAAAAAATCTCAATTGCAAGCCGACTTGCAACTGAAAAAAAGATCTCCGTTATGACCCCACTTGCAACTGAAGAAGTCAATTGCAACCACACTTGCAAGTGTGAATACCATGTTACGACCTCACTTGCACGTGAAAAAAACTCAGTTGCAACCGCATTCGCAGCTGGATTTTTTTTCAGTTGCAACTCCACTTGCAAGTGAAAAAAAAATAAGTTGCAAGTTGACTTGAAACTGAAAAAAAACTCAGTTGCAACCATATCTCAGTGGCAAGTAGACTTGCAACTGAAAAAAGATCTAAGTTACAACCCCACTTGCAACCAAAAAAAGGACACATAGCAAATCTTGTAACTGCATCGCTTAAACCAAATCCCTTGGTCATACAAAACAAAAGAACAATTTTTGCCTTCGTACACAACAAATGCAAACCAACTAGAGCCTCACACAAAATCTTGGCGGACTAGATCCAACGGCCACAAATTTACTAAGATTTTACTAATTCTCATATGACTAAGATTTAGTAGTTCCAAAAATACCAATTAATAAAAATAGTGTTAAAATAATCATTTCTAATCAATATTTAAAAATTTCAACTAAAGGTATAAAAAACAAATCGGTGCTTTGTTAACACACACAAATATGTGGAGACAAATTAGGACACATGAGATTCACTAAAGGACATGGGAAAATAAAATGATAAAAATACAAAATAATTACAAGGAAATGCAAAATAAAAACATTTTTCTTTTGATAATCAACAAAAACAAATACAACAGACAATGCTCCCTTCAATAGGAACACAAAAAAGGCCCACACAAGTGCAAAAATGGCTGAGATGTGGAGAAAAAAAATCAAATAGACGGGTGGTCGGGAAAAAAAAATAAAGGCCCAACCAAACCACGCATTATGTACAAGTCGTAGTTAGAGAGACAAGCGATACAAGAAATTACACGAATTTTAGCGCGCTTAAAGATCAGATGGACTCTAGTACAGTGAAGTAAAGTATTTATAACTTAAAGATAAAAATAAAAATAAACAAAAAAGTTTAAAAGAAGGTCAAGGTTTTGCACGGAACAAAAACCAATAGAAGACCACGCCCCATGTAGAGATAGCATCCCACACACTCCATGCACCAAAAAAATAGCCCACATGAAAAAAAAAGGTTCGTCGCTACATACCAGATCTACGTGTGACGAGGTGATTAAAATTAGTTAATTTTTAGGCGATTGTAGAGTTAACAAAAGTAAGCAACAACACACAAAAAAAGCCTAGGATGACAAGGAAAAGGAAACCAATTTCTAATTTGAAAAAACTATCGTGAATGAAAATATTTAAAGTATCATACGCAAAATCAGAAAAATAAAACAAAAGCACAACAAAAAAGGGGGAAAATAACTACAATCAATAGTTCCTATATAGCCGTGAAAAGGGAAAATTTGTTCGCCCATGCCCAACAGGTCAAAAAAAAAAAAAGAGAAAACTCTAGCTGATGCTCACGGCCCATGAATCAAGAACGACAAAAGTGAATGCAGCCCAACAAATTTCCCGTTAGACTGAAAAGGCCCACGATACGAGACATGATACGCTCAGCCAAAATGAACGATCAATCGATCAATATAATGGACGGCTAAGCAGTCGACTGAGAATTAACGAAATTCTCAGTCGACTGAGAATTAGCAAAACCGGATTTATATAGGAGTACAAGGGGTAGGAGACTTGGAGTACAAGATGATCTAACCCTAAGCAATCCTAACCGTACATATACTCTAACATACTCACGCACGCACGCATATGCATGTTTGGAACAAATCATGCAAGATGCGGCCTCCGGTGAGCGCTAACTGCTGGAGATCGACAAGAAGGCAAGACGCTGCTTCTGTCTGTCATGTTGCTGAAGAACAGTCCTAGGAGCGAACAAGCCCGCACACGCATGGCTGCCTGGCGGAATGGAGACGATCGTTGAGGGAATCTGTGCGCACGCTTGAACGAATGGGTGAGGAGCGGAGCCTTGAGCCCTTGACTACATGAGAATGGCCGGACGACTGGTCGGAGCAACTCAGGACGACCATCAGATGGGCGGACTCATCAGTGCCCATCCTCACACAATGGAATTTACCCCATACTACTTCCTCCTATCACTAGTAAATTGTACCGTAAAAAGCCTCCTCAAGAAAGAACTCGTGTTACAAGTCTTGTGATTATTGTATAGGGTAGTTTTCACGTTTACATCACTTTATAAATACACTACGTATGCAGCTTAATTAGGCCACTTTCTTAACACGAGAATAGCACGCACGAGGCTCAGCTTCTCACGAGCTCATTCGCGCGAAACCAGGCGATGCCACGGCGCCGGCCCGGGAAGAAAACAACCCCTTCACGCAGACCTCGTCGGAGTGGTCGGAGACGATGCCGTAACCGCTGCTTGTCACGTCCCGGGAGTAGCACCCATCGGTAGCCTGGTACCCGTACCTCTGCCTCGTGCCCCATGACACCCCGACCGCGTCCCCTTCGTCGTCCACGTCCATGTTCACGGCGCATTCCTGCGCGTTCCCCAGCGACCGGGACCAGAAAAACCCGCGGCCGGCGGCCACCCTCTCCTCGGCGAACCCCAGCCGCACGTCCCTCGCCACCGTGTACGAGCCGTTGGATCCCTCGTTCACCACGCCCACGAAGACGTCAGCCGGAAGGTCTGCTGCGCTTCCTGGGAGTACGCCACGCCGGCGCGGTCGGCGACGTGCACGCCGGAGTATGCTTCGGTCGTCTGGTTCACCACCTGCTGGTTCTCCCCCTGGAGCTCGTTCGTGTTCTCGTAGCCGAGCCTCTGCGTCCACGTCGCGGTGATCTTGCCGTAGGACGACGTTTGCACCCACCCCGTGGCGGAGATGCGCCGGAACGCCGTCGTGTAGTAGTACTCGTTGCCGGGGCCGTCGGGCCGGAACGCGATTCCTGTTTCGAGCGGTGGCGCGTCGTAGCTGATGATGCCCGCCGTCGTCGGCGCACCCGTCGGGTCCAGCCATAGGTGGAGGTTGGCGTCGATGAACCACACGTCCTGGGCATTGGTCACTGACACACCGAACTCGTGCGCCTTGCCGTCCAGCAATTTGCTCAAGAAAGGCGTGATCTCGATGTCGTAGGACGGGAGACTGAACGAGCCGATCCCGGTGATCGGGCGCCAGAGGAGAGGGTTAATGCCTCCAGTGTAGATAACCGGGAACGGCCACACGGCGCCGACGAGGTCCCCGTCGATGCTGACGGTAACCTCGCGGAACGGGCCGTGTCTGTCGGGCGTGCTGGTGTACCAGAACTCGTCATTGGCGTGGTACGTGAGGTAAATCTCCAGGACGGCACGGTAAGCGTTGTTCGGCACGGCGAGGCTCACTGACCCGATGTCCTGGCCGTTCTGGATCTGGAACCACAGTGCGTCGTTCAACGGGAGGCTCTGGGAGATAGGCACGATGACGTCGGCGGGGCCAAGCCCGGGCTGGGGAGGCTGCGGCGGGTGGCGGAAGTAGAGGTGAAGCGTGAGGTTGGCGTGGTACACGCCGGTGTACTGCTCGTTGACGACATTGCCGAGGTAGAAGGCGAGGGTGGAGGGGCTGCGCGTGGCAAGGAGGGACGCGTACTTGGTGACATCCTTCGAGACGGACCAGACGATGCCGTTCGCCCGCGGCTCTGCGGTGCAGCCGCGGAGGAGCTCCGCGCCGCCGAGCCAAACGCCGAAGATGCGGTCGTACTGGACGCCACGGCAGGCGGCTCGCCACTCGAGAACGGCAAGGGAGATCAGTGAGGCGTGGCCGCCTGCGGCGGCGAGACAGGGCGTCGGAGAATAGGCGACCGTGACAGGGGGCTTGGTGTAGGTGTAAGCGAAGGAATGGGAGAGAAGAACCGTGGAGCATGGGCCGAAGCTGCCCGGCGGTGGCCGGTTCGGCCGGTCCACCTCGAAGAAGGTGGTGGGTTGGTCCGGCGGAGGCGGCGCGCGCGCTTCGATCGCGGCGACTTCTGAGGCCGAGAGACGGAGCTTGTGAGGTGAAGCGAAGGCGATTGGAAGGGAAGTGATGGCCAGCAGGAGGAAGAGGAGAACGTACACGAAGGGGTCAGCCATGATCGATCGAGAGTGGACGGGGGCACTGTGCTTGTGCATCGCGCGCTTCCTGGATCATTTAAACAGGCTAAGAGTGGAAGGAGAGTGTGCTTTACTGCTCTCGCGAATTTGTATATAAAAATCAAAAATCCTTGAAGAGTAGAAGTGAAGTAGAGCATAGTTTTTACAGGGACCATGTAATGATCTTATTCCCTCCAGGTTTGGATTGCAAGTTTAAGTACAACGACATTTAGCCTGATGGATGCAGGGCCAAATGAGGATAATTAATTGATCTAATTAAGTAAGTTTGGATTGTAAGTTTAACTTGCTAGATTAGATTATTAGATCAAAGTTAGTTAATTCCACAACAAAGTTTCTACTTCTGTTCCACAATGTCTACAACAGCATAGCAGAGTAATATAACTGGAATTCACAACAGCATATCAGCTGCAAATTGAGCCTGATTGCAGGAATCATAAATTTATCTTTCTTTGAGAAAACATGAGCCTAAGTTTTAAAAATTAAATTGTATCATTCTCATTTTATATTTTCAAAAGAACAGTAAATAATGATATTACTTCGCAGAGAAAATCATGGTTACGTTTGAACTCAATATATATGTCTTTGGTTTTTTATTTCAACATATTTTACCAAACCTACAAACATCTTTGTTATTATTATCTAGAAAAAATATTTTTCACCGAAAATTATAATTTCTTATTTTTTTTAGCACGGATCTAAGAAAAGCATATTCGACTATCTGAATCACGAACTTAGGCTCGCGTGGCTGGGCTTTGGACAACCCTAAAAGTGACCACATAAGCATTTTTGGATATTTAAGACTTTCTTCAAATGGAAGGCTCGTGTGGTCTCTGGATGCATGCACACATTTTTGGCACCAATCTCAAAATGGGTTGGTGTCAACTATCAAGCAAAATGTGTGGCTTGTAATGGTTATGTCTTTTCTTTCAGATGGGTATGTTATTCCGAAATAGAATCGATTAACGGAGATAAGCTTGGTCCTACTCCCCATTTTGATAAATTCATAACAGTACTTCCTCTCATCCAGGGGTGGAGCTAGAAACTGGTGATTAGGGTGCACGATGCTGCCCGAGCCATCAATTTTGGGTTGAATTGAGAAGTTCCTTTTGTCTACCGACAAAATGAAGATCGGATTTCCAACACCCAGTAGCTTCACAAAGGGGATCTCACAGCAGTGGACTCTACATGGTCCTTGATTGTATCCATTTGACGTTGTTTATTCTATAGTATTTTTATATATTTGAATTTAAAAAATTGTTAAAATGTATTGGAGTTTTATCTGGATGTAAAATTATGCTTGTATGATTCAAAACTAAAATATAAAGGCCCAATTTAGGACATGTGACTTTACCCGCAGTTCCAAATTCCGTAAAAACTACCCAAAACTGTTTTTTTAGAAAAGGGAATTTTATTAATCTCAGCCTCTGCATCGAGTGATGCACACAGCCGCATTATTACAAAGTATATCGTATCTTAAAGTTTACATTCTCAATAAATCACTAAGATTAAGAAAGACTCCTCAACCGACAGTGGCGTAAATAAGTAAACTACAAAAGTCGACTAATATGCTGCCACGAATGTCGGGAGAAAAAATCCTGTGCCACACGCAGGAGTCTCGTACATCCAGCCGCCATAAGATCCCGCTGGTCCGAAGGCAGCAGGAAAGCCCATAACTGGATCCAATGTACCGCCGTATGGATAACCTGTAAAACATGAAATTTATCTTTCCTGTTAAAAACAATATCATTTCTACAATTCCATATGGACCAACAAATAGCTGACACGCCTATACGTATCCTATTTTTGGTCTTTTGATCCACTCCCCTCAACCAATTCCCAAACATATTTGTGACATTAGTAGGAGGTGGAATATTATAAGTACAGAAAATTAC
The DNA here is from genome assembly GCA_947311845.1 of Poa pratensis. Classification (NCBI taxonomy): domain Eukaryota; kingdom Viridiplantae; phylum Streptophyta; class Magnoliopsida; order Poales; family Poaceae; genus Poa; species Poa pratensis. Next base: position 14,997,620 of record CAMZMU010000106.1, on the reverse strand, counting down.
CCGCCAGATGAGTTTTGCAAAAGGGCAGGAAATAAAAAGGTGTTCTATATTCTCATCGTTCCCACAAAAAGAGCAATGTGAATTACCTTTCCAATTCCGCTTAGCCAAATTCTCTTTTGTTAGCAAGATCTTTTTGTGAAGGAACCACATAAAAATCTTAATCTTCTGTGGAATTTTTAATTTCCAAAGATACTTCTGTAAATATCTAGTATGTCCATTCATAAAATCCTCATACATAGATTTTACTGTAAATTGACCGTTTTGGGTCAAATTCCACTTAAATACATCTGGAACATCTATCAAAATGACCTCCATTAATCTGTGGCATAGATGAGACCACATGTCCCATTTATTCCCTACAAGCGCCCATCTAAATCCGAGGTTTAGCGGCGGTGCATTGTGTAGCACATCATGAACCGACACATGTTGTTGCCGCACAATGCTATACAGTAATGGATATTGGTTCATCAATGGGGAATCACCCAACCAAGTATCTTCCCAGAATCTTGTTGTTTCCCCATTGCCAATTTTAAAAGACCCCCTAATGAAGAAATCGTCCTTTACTCTCATTAGGCCTTTCCAAAAAGGAGAGTCTGTAGGTTGGGCTTCCACTTGAGCTAATGTTTTACTATGAAGGTATTTGTTATGTAGCAATTCCTGCCACACCCCCTCCTCATTTAAAAGCTTGAAAAGCCACTTACTTAACAAACATTTATTTTTTAGCTCAAGTACCTCAACCCCTAAACCTCCCTGGTCTTTTGGTCGGCATATAATGTTCCATTTGGTTAATCTATACTTTCTTTTATTCTCATCGCTCTGCCAAAAAAACCGAGATCTATAGAAATCTAACCTCTTTCTTACCCTTTAGGTAATTCGAAAAAGGATAGCATAAACATCGGAAGGCTTGTTAGTACCGAATTAACAAGAACCAGCCGGCCTCCATAAGACAACATTTTCCCTTTCCAACAGCCGAGCTTGCCTTCGAAGCGGCATTCGACTGGTTGCCATTCATCATTTCGTAGTTTCCTATAATGAATTGGGACTCCTAGGTATTTGAAAGGAAGAGAGCCAGACTCGCAGCCGAAGATCTGCTTGTATTGGTTCTCGACCTCCTTAGCCTTTCCAAAACAAAAAATTTCACTCTTGTGAAAATTTATTTTGAGGCCAGACAATTGTTCAAAAATGCAGAGGATGAGTTTCATATTAACTGCTTTCTCCAAATCGTGCTCCATAAATAAAATCGTGTCGTCTGCGTATTGCAGAATAGATAACCCTCCCTCCACTAAGTGAGGTATGAGACCACCTATCTGACCATCCTCCTTTGCTCGAGCAATAAGAATGGCCAACATGTCCGCCACAATATTAAACAATATAGGGGACACGGATCCCCTTGGCGAAGGCCCTTTTTAGTTTGGAAATAATGACCGATGTCATCATTTACTCTAATACCGACACTCCCCCCTGAACAAATTGCGTAATCCAATCACACCATTCTTGTGTAAATCCTTTCATACGCAAACCTTGTTGGAGGAATGGCCATTTTACTTTATCATATGTCTTTTCAAAGTCAATTTTGAATATAACTCCATCCATCTTCTTCGTTTGAAGCTCATGGATGGTTTCATGGAGGACGACCACACCTTCTAAAATGTGTCTCCCTGGCATGAACGCCGACTGCGTCGGTCTAATAATCTTTTGAGCAATTTCAGTAATACGATTTTACACAGCCAAAATTTATGGTTTCAGCTACGTATTTAGAGTCGTGATGTCGATGTACCATGGTGCTTAGACATCTAGAGATTATCGTATGAAGTAAAACAAAAAGGGTTTTGTCAAAGCTATTATATATCACTTGACCCAAACTATGCACGTTCCCGCAAAAAAAAAAAACTATGCACGTAGCCCGCCACCTCTTGGGCCTTGACACTGGTGGGAGCATGGACCGAATGCTGTTAGGTTGAGTACCATGGGGCCGGTCAAGCCGGCGGCGTGCACGCACGCACGAAGCTAGGAGCATGGCCATGCGGTCAGGCGCTCGTTCCAGGCCCATGGCCTCCTGGTCGCGCACTGGGCCGAGCTAGCGGGTTTGGGGATGAGCCTGCACTGAGTTCCAGGGAACGTGCTCGCCGCCTCGCCGGATAGCGCTGTCGGCCGTTCCATTGACTCCCGACGTGAATCTGCACTAGTAGTTGACTGTGCTGTCTCAACTCTCAAGCCAAAGGATTTCTTTAACTCGGAGCTCAGAGCATCTTTTTTTATCTTATTACAGTACGCAGCACCATTTTACTACACTCATTCAGTCGAGGCCATTTACACCGGTCCATGTGATCAGCGAACGGCAGTACCTACTACTCGTACCCGCGGCCACATGAAAACGGTACGTCTCCATAGCCCCCACCTTGGGAATTGGATCTACCATGACCATCGGAAAACCTGTATGGCTGTACCGTCTTACACTGTCGGCTTGTGTTGGCCGCCGCTGCTGCAGGACCGGGCGCGCACTGCAGCCCCCCATGTCCGGCTGCGCGTTCGGTTAATATGGTTAATTCGGTTCGGTTTGTACGGTTTTTTTTATTTATACGGTTTCAATACTTCGGTAAATACGGTTTTGTACGAGAATACGGTTCGGTTTCGGTAATAACCATTTAATTTCGGTTCGGTTTCGGTAATAACCAAATTAACCTAAGTTGACGCGAATTTTAAAATGACAATTTCTTTTTGTGGCCATATATTACAAAATAATGGAATAGACTATAAAATTAATAGGCATATGATCAAAAGTAACCAAATAACCCATAAAGTTAATAAAAGTCTATACAAGTAGCAAATCACATGCTACAAGTAACCCGTAAAGTTAATAAAAGTCAATAAAAGTCGCAAAATAATAAAAGTTAATAGGCATTTCGGTTTTTTTTGGTTAACCATTCGGTTTTCGGTTATTAACCGTATTAACCGCAAGGCATATGGTTAGCTATTTTACTAACCGTAACCTTAACCGGAAACCAAAATAACCACAATTTCGGTTCGGTTTCGGTTTTTTCAGTTCGGTTTCTCGGTTTTCGGTTAACCGTGCACAGCCTTACCCCCATGGCCTGCCGTGTCGGCCGTCCTCGGCGTTCGTTCACCAACCGCCGCCGTCCATGGCCTGTTCCTCCTTGGTTTCTTCAGCCGGAAGCATCCATCTCCGGCCTCTGACCTGGCCACATGCTGTAGTGTACTGAACTTCGTCTGTCTGGACTGGCAATTGCTACGGCCGTTATTGCTTCAGCTAGACCAGCTCGATCCGATCTGAGCGATGTCTCCACTGAAGCAAGAGAGGACTAGTAGCCGTCGGCAGAACGTACGAGTGCAGGACGGCGTCCAGCTTCGTGGTGAGAAATGACAGGTAGTGTTACCCTGTCCTGTCAGCCATTGTACGCGGCGCCACTGTCACTGTGATCAGTGCCCTCCACCTTGCGAGCAGTTCAGCTCAGGCAGCCGGCCGCACTAGCTAGTCCGTCTGCGTCATTGCACTGCCCCAGTGGGAGTGTCACTGTGCCAGTGTGTGACCATCTGGTGGCGTATCGGGCTCACGGTTCAACTTCAACGTCACATCACTGACTCGAGCACCGACCAGCCCACTGAATCCTTACCATGGAGTATCTGACATGTGGGCCCATAACAATTGAATGAATTATGGTCTCAATGTTGAGTACATAAATAATTCTTTTTTCAAAAAGGGGGAATAACCATGATATAAGATGTTTTAGGTATTTCAATACCGACAACATACGGATGTATATAGACGTGTTTTAGTTGCCTTTACTATGATAGGGAGGGAGTAGTATTCTATCTGGACTCTACATGATGGCATTATTTAGTTTCCTTTACATGAGTAAAATAGCTAGTAAAAGATATGGACGGTCTGTGCAGCTAGTATTGGTAATCTTTGCAAATAACATCATTAAGTTGATTTATCGGTATGGAGATTACCAAAATATTGTATATATCATTTTATGAAATTCAGTGTGACCACCTAAATCACAACAACATAAAAGGTTAATGTTAAGGCACATTTTATGATCAAACCTGAGTTATCAGCACAGACAAAAGATTTAGAATCGCTATAGAGAAATACGGTACATAGATATGGTCAAACATGTCAAGTACGTGTTAAGACACTAAATCAATTGTTTGGGCTAGCTGCAACTTGTTAGACAAAAAACTGGGTCAGCTGTCAAATGCGATTTTTTCCCCGTGTTCTGTGTAACTTTGTCACCAAACAAACATTGGTGTTACTTACAATTTTCTCTTGTTAGTACGTGGAAAGCGGACCATCTCCATTTTTCAAGTACAATTTGTGTGTTAGCCGAGAGCATCACAAGGACATGACTTAAAATATCTATCTAACCGAAACCTTGGGCATCGGGAGGCGGTGAAGCCGCCAGCGACACACCACGCCGCCACTGCTACCAACTCTCCATATTTCAAGTGCTGTTTACCCAGCTGGTCAACTTTGTCACCCGGCGAGCGAAGATTATTAGAGTAATGGAGGCGAGCAACACGGAGAGATTCCAAGCCTCGTTATCTTAGTGAATCGTACGAGGGAGAGCTGACAAAAATAGCGTGGGACAGTGGACCAGGGGAGTGAAAAGGCAGGGCTTTATTTTCCAAGGACAGCTGCTGCCTTTCCCCCTGGTCGATCATGGTCCTCTTCTCCTTCATCCTCGAGTGGTTGGTCACTTTGGGTGTTTTGTTGGACCATGCATGGCCATGCAAATGCGATGCCTTGCTTGCATTGCCTTTTTGTTTTCTTGGCACAAAACCCTGTTCATTGTGTGGATCAAGGTGGGTTATTTGCAGTACCAAGTTTAACTGGTTGCAAGGACTATGTTTTAGGGGTAAGATAGCTTTCAGAAAGGGTCTTCTTCATGGCCAGAGAGAGCGGATGTAGCTCAACGCTTCGACGCCAACGACATCGATGTCTGCAGATGTCGTAACCTTTTTGGGGTGTTGTTGTGGTCACCTTACTCTAGTCAGAGCTCCGGGTGAAAAACTGAAAACCCTCGACAATCTGGGGCTCGACGACGGCGGCATGCTGCATCGTCACCCTCTTGGGGGCGTCGTCGTGGAGTTTCGGTACCTCTCGATCCTTTTACGATGTATTCGGTGGGCAAGTTCGGATGCTGTCTCGAGACCCTTCTGGCACTGGCTTGGGGCGTTCTCGAGGCCTCCTATCATGTGGAAAATATACTAGCCACTTGTAGAGTGTGGAACAAATCTTGACAAAGTTTTCCATGACCCTTACATGTCATATATTTTACTTGATACATATCTGTCCACGTAAAAGATAGATAGATACACGGTAACAACTTACCAAATTCTGCTATAAAAAAGTAGTAAGTAACAAAAAGAGGACACGCAGCCAAAGGACAGAGAAACAGTAAGAACAATAAAACACCAATCCTTCAGCATTACGCTACACAGAGGTTGAAATGCCGCACAGCAAGAAGCACCACACATCTATTACCTTGTGGCCCACAAGCAAGAAATGTTTGCACCTACTACTGCAACGCTGGCTCCTTCCATTCCTAGTACATGAGGTGCCCATCCCCATCCTCGCTCACTGACATCAGCAGGCACGATTCTTCTTGATCCCGTGATGTCCCTACCCGAAAATGATGCGATGAGAAAAGTTGGCCATGATCATGCTATAGGTCTTTTACTATGCGATTGAAAGAAGGAGCTGAATAAAGCAAAGCTCCAGCTCCTTATTCGGCTGTACCCGCCAACAACCATATTGATGTGATGGTCCGTAAATAAATCAGCTGGTAATGGATATATGGCCCATTTTGTTTCTAAGGTAAGGAGTACGTAACAGCTTCCAAGTTCCACCACGATGTGAGTTTTTCGCAGGCATAATGATTCGGGTCTCAAACGATGGGTACTTGTTTATGCTCCTCAAAACACAACCAATTTGGGTTTCTCTTTGTGAAATGTATTCAAGTTATTCTTTTCGAGATTGAACCGTTGACGTTATTATCATATACCACATGCATGCAAGGTCTAAATCTATATGTTCCATTTTTAATAAGAATGCAAATTTCTGTTGGTTGGGAGGAGATCATACTCACGACATTTTATCCATATATTGTCATGGAATTAAATGTCATGTGCTCCTTGCTAAAAGTGTGGACACGATCATTGAGCACCAATGCACCACCATCACCCACTCTACCATCATCATTAGTAATGTCAAGACTCAAGTACATTCAAAGGGCTATATGATACTTCGGCATGCACATATCTTATAGATAGTTCGTTAAATAATTAGGTCTACCCCAATTATAACTCTAACATCCTAAAGATAGAAACCAACTACAGATCATCCTGAGTACATGCTATGACGTTATGATGCTATCTAACATATACTACATCTTTACTTTCTTCTAGCTATAGCTCATTTAGCAGATGGCGAATCTACCTGTACAATTCTCGTTTGACGGAAAATAAACACATGTATATATTGCAGGGAAAATGTGAAGTTCAAAGATTGACGGCTTCACAAAAAACAAACATTCATGTACTCTGTACATTATTCTAGCTGTGTACACAAGTCTATGTTATAAAAGTCGTGGTAAAAAAAGGTAAGCTAAAACAACAAGGTTTTGGGTACCGGTTTGATTTTTTTCGGAGGGGGCCGGGATTTCCGGTAACCTGGTTACCCGAAATTACCGACCCGTTACCGAACGAGAATCCCAGACATAAATTGAAATTCAAACTTAAAACGTTGAAAAAAATTGAGAGGACGAATTCAGCCCAAATTCAAACATCCCTGGATTTTTCGCCCGGTAAACTCATTTACGTTGATTTCCGGTAACCGGACGGTTACCGCGATATTTCGACCGGTAACCAAAACCTTGAGCTAGTAACACATTGTCACATTTTTTACTCCGAGCACCAGGCTTGAAACCACACTCACATGACGTGACCGCACCGCAAGCACAGAACGCATGTTCCAACCCCCGCGGCAGAGAAACGAAGAGTGAAAACCACGAAGCAGGGCCAGAAATAGCAACCACGCCCCGACCCAGGATCACAACATAGCGGCAGCGCTGGACTCGACTCTCGATCAGAAGCATAATCGCACAGAGCACACCACTTGCCCTCGTGCCGCTCCGCTGCGCTCCCACCGTCCCTTTCGCCCCGCACCTTGTCGGAGACCGACGCTCCCCTCCCCTCCCCTCCCCTCCCCGTCGCCGTCGCCTCCACTCCTCCGCCTCGGCCGTCCTCTTCCGTGCGGAGGCGGCAACCTTCGACGCCCCGCGCTCCCCCTCGAAGTCGGCGCACCTGCCCCCACTGGGAAAAGTAGCCGTTGCCGTTGCGGCGTCGCATTTATAGCCAGCGGGGCGCGTCATGACGGCCCCCGCGCCTCGGCGGTGAGTCAGTGGAGATGCCGCTGGTCAGGTTCGAGGTGCGGAATGAGGTCGGGCTGGGCGACCCGGGCCTGTACGGCGCTGGCGGCGGCAAGGGAGCTGGGAAGAGCGGCGGCGGCGGCGCCGAGGCGGACCCCAAGGCGCTGCTCGAGGGCGTCGCCGTCGCCGGCCTCGTCGGGATCCTGCGCCAGCTCGGAGATCTCGCCGAGTAAGCCGCCCCGTCCCGTTCCCTTTTGCTGCTTCCCGGCCTGATTTTAGTGTGTTGTGCGTGTCTCGATTTCGCCGAGTGCGTGTGCGGTCCCAGGGTGGGATCTGGTGCGCTCCGTGTGCGGTGATTTTTGGCGGGCAGCTGCGGCTGGGGTAATGTTTGGGCGCTGGTTCGTTATGTTGAAGTGTTTGCGCTTGAGATTGGGGGTGATTGGAAGGAAGTGGGATCTGGCGTTGAGGTGGTTGTATTGGAGTACACAAGATTGAGTGCCGGGTTCTACGAATTGTGGCAGGGTTCCCGCGTGCTGGTTATCGCCGAAGTGCAGCCTGTCTGGCAGGAATGGGATATCTCGTTTTGGGCAGCAGCTACATTTGCGATTAATTTCTGAGTTAGTGGTAGGATTGAATCGGGTAGTGCCAAGTTGTGCGTTCTCGAAGCGCTATAATTTAGGTGGTTTCTGTCTGCATTTCTTACGCTTTGGGAGGCATGCTTTGCTGAATTAGTAGTAATAGCTGTTGATGTATTCTAGCTATGCCACGTTTGGGCAAGATCCTGTTAGCATGAGTTTATGTTGTGGAAAAAAAATCCCTATCTGTTCTCTATGATACAGCTGGTGCTTCTGAAAAGCTTTCGTTTTAGATCGCCTAGTGGGTGCATTCACAGATATATGTTGTTGAATGCTCGGGCCACATGAGTCTTTGCTAATTCTGGTGCAAGTGTTTCTATGACTGTTGACAATTTCTGCTGTTTGTTGATCGAAAACTGTCACCATTCGTAGGATTTATTTCTGGTTATGAATGATTTTATTGTTTTTCATTGCAGCATGTTTCCCCCTTTTTTTACCGCCATATTGTTTCATGACAATGTCAAGCAGGAATATTTTAGCTCCTGTAATTGTCATCCTAAATTTTTAACATTTACTTTACTATGCCTGAGACATACTTTGGTCATACCAGATTTGCGGCGGATGTTTTCCACGACTTACATGAGCAAGTTATAACCACATCTGCTCGGGGACGTAAGGTGCTGACTCGAGTACAGAACATTGAAGCAGCACTTCCATCTCTCGAAAAAGCTGTGAAGAATCAGAAGAGCCATATACATTTTGCTTATGTACCAGGTAGTTACCTCGTTAATGCATCACTAGTAGGAAAAAAACAAGCTAAGAGTTCTTGTGTACTACTTCCTCCGTTTATAAATATAAGATGTTTTAGCTTTTGTCCACATTCACATGTATCTAGATGTATGCGGACATGTTTTAATATGTATGTACACTCATTTGTGTTTGCACCTAGCCAACATGTGAGCTAGCTAAAACATCTTATATTAAAAAACGGAGGGAGTACCTCTGTTCCGAAATATAAGATGTTTTACCTTTTTTCTTATTCTGATGTACCTAGACGCGTTTTAGTGTGTAGATTCACTCATTTCAGTCCGTATGTAGTCCATATTGAAATATCTAAAAACATCTTATATTTTGGAACGGAGGGAATACATTTTAGTCGTCAATAGTCATTTTGCCCATTTAGTTGACACTAATCTGTCCAGCACTAATTCATCAGAATGGATTGATAGTAATTGAAGGTGGCTGGTGTGGATGTACATCGGACTGATGTGAATATTACCAATGCCAACCTGAAATAAGGTCAAACATACAGAAAAAAATCCCAACTGATTGAGGTTGGTGTCACTATATCAGTACAAATCTTTTTGGTAATAAGTTCAACTGTCCATAATGTCAGAGCAGCCATGGTTGGTGGTAATGAATAATGAACCTAGCTTTTGCTTTACCATTACTAAATCCACATGGTACAAGACTGAACATTTCTAATTCAGTCTCATATCCGATTTCTCTTGACTATAACAAACAATTTGGTTTAAATCATCGTGCAGTTTTACTTATTTTGCTAGCTAAATGCAGGCTCTGACTGGCACACTCAACTTCAAAATGAGCAAAATCACCTGCTATCCAGTGATCTGCCTCGCTTTATGATGGATTCGTATGAAGAATGTCGAGACCCACCACGACTTTACCTTCTTGACAAGTAAGAATGATTGTTTTTCTTATTCAAGTGCCTTTTGGTATCTAACTTGATTTGTTTTCAGATTTGATAATTCTGGTGCTGGAGCTTGTTTGAGAAGATATTCTGATCCATCTTACTTCAAGAAATCATGGGATGTGATGAGGGCAGACAAGACTGCATATCTCCAAAAAGAAAGGAGATCTCAGAAAATCAAGGTTCTGTTACTTATTTTCTGCTTCTATATTAGTCAAAACACAGGCATAACTAACATAAAACCAATCTGCCTGTGGTGTTGCTGCTCTAGTCTACTCTGTGAGCAAACATGTCAACACACCACTATTGCATAGCAATCTAAAATAAATTATTACAAACCACTGTTATTTAATCCACATCAAGTTCAGTTAGAAGTCTGAATATTATTACTGTGAACTATTATGTACTCCCTCCGATCCATATTAGTGGGCATAAATTTGTCTAAATTCATATGTATCTAGTTAAGTATTTAGACTAGATACATGTGTATCTAGACAAAGTTGTGCCCACTAATATGGATCGGAGGTAGTATTAGTTTTATTTTCAGAGGATATTGAAAAGTGATTACAGTGCCACTAAGTTATATCGTTATGCTACATTTTCTGGTAGAAGCAAGAACCACCAGTTTCTGTAAAATGTCAATAAGAATTAGATACATACTTGTTTAAAATATCTTCTGGCACGCCGTTCCTGTGGTCATTTTAGTTCCATTGAAGTTAAGCCTATTGGAAAATCGGTAATAATTGCTAAATGCATTGCTGAGCTACCATGCTTCATCACTTCTGTTATTGAACGGTTGTGGCCTGTTGGTGTTAGTTCTGGCAGATGTAAAAAAAATTGTCGGAAACTCTACGCTGAAAGACTTGGTTGAATTTGGACAGAGAAAAGGATCACGCCTGAAAGAACCATATACTGGACAAGCCATTTCTCGGCTTAGGAACGGTGAATTGCAGCGATCACTCACTGCTGTTCAACTTACCAGCAGGTTTTACACAGCATCCCAAACTCGAAGAATTGCGATATATTTTCATCCTCCATGACTTCGTTTTTCTTGTGTATTAGAAAATATATCTTGAATTTCACTCCTAGTATTCTTTTTGCCAGCAGGCAGTGTGCATCTCCCAGCACCGATGGCCGGAGCTTTTCAGAGCATAGATCTACTTCTGATGCAAGATCTAACCCTGACAATATAAGCAGATCTTCTTCTTTAGTTCGAAGGCACGACTGAGTTTTGCAGAACAAGCTTTAGAAACAAAGCCTTCTGTAGTTTCTCATGATAACGATCATGACAAGCTGTCAATCAGTGGCCATGATAAGCTGCCAAGTATTAATCCGCACAAGCTTAATGTACATCTTCCTCCAGCCTGCTTACTGGGACCAGGGCAGATGATCTGTCAGATGAGATAGTTGCTAGGTCACCTTCTGTTGAATGGCATGAAAAGACTGCAATTGTCATGACTAAAAGTTCGTCTATTGTGACGATGTTGTGATGGATAGGGCTGAAAATCCAGAAACTAAACATATTAAGCCTGTGCGGCGAGATGTTGATCATAGAGAGATGGAAACTTTGGAACAGCAAGGGGCCTTGCTTCAGAAGGCAAAACTGTTATTACTGTCATCAGGCTTGAACCACCATGACGAAGTCCCCAGTGAAACAGACAATTACATGGATGCACTTAATACACTTGAATCTGAGACAGAGACTGAAGTTGAATATCAAACTAAAAAACAAGGAAAGCCAGTACAACCTTTCAATTCTCATGCACCTCAAATGGAGCCAGTAATGCTTCAGAACTTCCTGTTTCTTCTCCTGCTGAATTTCCTGATACATGTCGAGATTCCAGAATGTCACATATGTTTCAGAGAACTGCTGATTTTCCCAGTTTGTCAAGTGCAGATGCTCCGGATATTTCACAGCATGGATTGTTAGGTTATACAGATATACATCCTAATGAATGGTCATCTGTTGCCACTATCCCTGAGAATAATGCAGAGGATTCTGTTGGAGGTCCTCATCCTCCTGAGATTTCAGAACTGGCACCGCAAGCATATACAGCTACACCGCCCAATCCAAGGTCCCCCGATGCAAATGAAATGCCTGAGAGTAATGCAGAAGTTGCCCCCAGAGATTCTCCTGAGATGACAAAACCAGGACTGTCAACCTATGCAGTTACTCCTCCCAATAAAGCGTCTGTTGTCAGTAAAATCCCTGAGAGTACTGCAGAAGATGCATTGGAAGATAGTTCTGATGAAGGCACTAGTTTTCTTGTACCTCAACCTACCATTTCCTTCATTCCGACTAGTGAGGCATCTGCTGCTAAAATCTCACCTGGTGATAGCACTGGTAACTCTTTTGTTATTTCAGAAAGGAGTCCTCAGGATTATCCTGGAGAGAATCATGAGGAATTTTGTGGTTTTGGAGTGGCTGAAATGTCTCATTCACAGACCATGCGTCTGAACGAGTCATCAGAGAATGGATGTGCAACCCAACACCTACCGACAAATGCTCCTACCAGTTCTGTTGAAGTATCTCCTGTTAAGCTCTGGACAAATGCTGGGCTCTTTGGACTTGAACCATCTAAACCTCCAGTATTTGGTGGCCAAGATGGTCCAAGGAGGACACCCTATCTGGTTATGAAGAACACAGTGTTATCCAAGCCAAAGCAACTCAGAGACTAACCAATCAGCCATAATAACAGATCGGCCCTCAGACTGTTCTGCATATTTCGAGCACAGTGAGCACAAAAATATGAATGGCAAGCAAACTTCAATAAGCGAGCTTCTAGAATCTGAAGATAATGCTGAAAATGGTTCAACTCTGCACTGACATGGCTGGAAGGAATAACTTGCATGTGGTGTCTGCATCAAGCTTTTCAAGCATTGCGCAAAGATTCCTTGCTAATACACTTCAGAGAAGAACTTCTCCCAAATACAGTGATCTTCCTATGTCATCTGGGAAAGTGAACACTGATGCAAATGGAAGCTACGAAGCTACTGTAAATTCTAGTCTAGCACCAAAGGAAACAGTATTAGAGGCATCTCAACTTGACAAGGAAACAGAAAATGGCATGGATGGACATTCCAAATCGTCAATCTTCTCTAGTTGCCATTACTCTGAGAAATCATCTCCGCCACTTGAGCATATGAAAATATCTTTTCACCCCATGAGTGCATCTGAAATGTCAAAATTGAACCTTGATTTCTGTGATGGCAATCTTCATGATAATGTTGAAGATATGGTTTTGCCAACATTTCAGTTACTTCCAGGGTCTTCTGTTCCACAGCCTGGTAGTGGTTCTGAATCAGAAGATGACACCTTTGGTAGATCTTATAGTTATTCTTCATATGATGATCTAAGTCCACGTTTATATTCAAACTCTGAGTTGTGGGATCAAGAAGATGGAATTGGATTGGAGGATCATGAGCTGTATAATGATTCAAATCAGATAGGATCCTCCACAGCACCTATCTCTAGCTATATGGGATTCGAGCAGATGAACTTATCTGGTGAGAAGTCCACTATTTTACTTTCAGATATTGGAGATCATAATGGACTTGGCACGTTAGAATCCCATCCTGCTGGAGAACTTCCTAACTTTGACAGTTTGATGTCCACAAACAATAATGAAAATGGAGATGCCCTAATTCCACATAATCCAGTCAATTTATCACCAGATGAAGAACAGATGCCGCCGCCACCTCCTCTTCCCCAATGCAGTGGAGACGATGAGACAAATAACTTCTCTAGAAGAAGAAAGAGGCTCTACAGCAAAAGACATGCTTAATAATGCCTCGAGTCTACCACTACACACTCCTGTGCAGGAAGAACATCTTCTGCCGAGTGCAGCACCAGACCCACAAGGAAGTGATAAGGAAGTGGTAAGGCTAACCCTTGTTTGAACATCTTGGTATCAGTTCTCCTTGTGTCTCTCCTTGGTAAGACAGAAATGATCATTTGCTGATGACATTATATGAACTCCGTGCATGCAGATCAATCAGAAAGTCGACGCAGTAAAAGAAACAAGTCAGCTTTCTAATATCTTCGAGATCAAATCAAGCTTGCTTCAGCAAATTAGGGACAAGGTTTGTTTGCTCTTTATTTTCCTTTAAAGAATTCTCAGTTATTATTATGTTCTTACTCTTGCTACTTCTACCAATGTGGCAAAATTAGTTCACATGGAAGGAGTGGAAAGTAGAGAACCCACTTCCTCTTCCCCAACGTGGAAATTCAAAATAGGTCTCTGGATAAATCATTTGATAATTTTATCTATAACTAACGAGTTGGCTAAATATGTTAAATGTGGAATGCTTATGTGTGTGATATGTGGTCAGAATCAATAGGATTAAATTATGGATCCGGCACTGCAGCAGAGCAAGCATTTTATGCTCAGAGAATGAATGCCGCTGTTCTATGGTTAAATCATTTGATAATTTTATCACTATAACTGACGAGTTGGCTAAATATGTTAAATGTGGAATGCTTATGTGTGTGATATGTGGTCAGAGTCAATAGGATTAAATTATGGATCCGGCACTGCAGCAGAGCAAGTATTTTATGTTCAGAGAATGAATGCCGCTGTTCTATGGTTAAAACATGTTAGGCATGGGAAGACTGATTTGTTGTAGCCTTCCTGACATTTCAGCCATAAGCCCATAACACACTTTTCCCACCATCTGTACAGATCTCCTGTATTGCTATAGGTCATGACGAGTTTGGACCCTCCGCTACTGATTACGGGTATAAAATGTTGTCTGGCCCAGTAGTGCTGTTGTCTGTTGAGGTCATCATGGTTGACTGTTGAACACTTTTGTATAGTAAAAATGTTTCTAGCCTTTCCTTTTGCCAACTACTCCCTCCGTTCCAAATTATAAGATGTTTTGACCACTTCAATGTGGATTAAATACGGACTGAAATTAGTGAATCAACACACTACGTACGAATCAAGGAAAGGCTAAAAAGGCTTATATTTAGGAACGGAGGGAGTAACAAGTAATATTTCTAGTAATGATCGGTTGATTCTTGAACTTGAAAGATCTTTACCTAGATGCGATACTGATGTTTTTCTCCACTTTACCTAACAACCATTGCAGCCAGATCTGCAGAAGCTGAATGGGCATCAAAAGTCAAAGGCAGTAGTCAGTGATGTTAACAGTTTGGATGAAAGAGAGGACTTGCTTCAGCAAATCAGGAGCAAGGTATGTCAAATATATGAACGGATGTATTTGCATACCACAACCCTTTAGGCTGTTGCTAAGAATTTCTTGATTCTCTGCACTCTAACACAGAGCACTAAAGTACCTCACTTGTTTGTTAATATGTTTGTACAAATGCAGACATTCAACTTAAGACGAACAAATGGATCTAAGACAAGCACCTCATCCCAGTCCACGGCCAATTCAAACGTTGTAGCAATTTTGGAGAAGGCGAATGCCATCCGACAGGTATGCATTGTCTTAATTTCTCCTCTTTCAGATTTTTGGCTTTTATTATTTGTTCGCCCCCTGATTTTACTTGCATGTCATCAGGCTGTGACCAGTGACGAGGGAGGTGATGATGATAACTGGAGTGATGTATGAGCACTCTACTGGGAATGCATATGACAAACCTTTTCTGTATATGCAAGTAGTACAAGATGAAGAGCGAAAATGTGAATAACACCTTTTTCTTCATTGTAATTAGATTTTGCAGGTCTGTTTTTTTAATCCTTTTTAGTTTGTGGTAGTGTATCTTAGGTTCCTGTGATTGTGGAAATGTTAAATCATATCCACATCATGTAAATTTATCTTATTATTTATTAGTGGTAGTGAGATCAACTGATAAAATAAGTCTGTTAAGATATTTTTCCTAGCATTGTACGAAAATTGTCTCTTTGCAATGTTAATAAGATGGGGGTTGGCAAAGGCAAATCTTTCTTGAGCGAGAAGTCTCATTTGCAATACACTGTTAACTCCCTTCATACTTTGTATTTGAGTAGCAGAATCTAAATCAGGATATTATGCTATTGATTTTTCTTCATCTTGTTCCTCTTGCAAGCAGTCATTCCAGCTTTCTTTAGCGAATACTCCAGGCAAGAGTTATTTTTGTGTCTTACTATGCTTCTTATGCTGGTGGATCTCATTTTCAGATTAAGCTAATACTTTCTTATAGCAAAATTATGTTTGTTGTAAGAGAGGGTGTGCAACCGAATGCCCATCCCTCTTAGATGTCATTTCATGTCTCGAAATATTAGCCCGTATATTTTTGGGGGATGGTAATGGGTATTTTCTTGTCCTCGGTTCGTGTGGCCTGTGCAGAGCTGGAGTTGGTCAGGTCGACCTGATTTTTGCAAATACCATTTGAAGCAGCACATTGTCATATTACCTGTGGAATATTCCAAAATCTGGATACTGAGATGCCATTTGTAGTGAATTTCTGATGCACATTGCCTTCCTCTCCCATTTGGTTGTTTCTATAACATTTATCACATTGTTGCTCTCAATTGTCAGTACTCTCGCGGCGGAAGATTTAGCAGCTCCCCCATGTCTCTGTCGGTCCAGTGCACAAATTCCCAACCAGAAACCAGTCTGCAACTCTTCACCCATCTAAGCGTCAGTTGTCCAGAAGGAACAAAACGAGGAGCCATCTTTGGGCGCGAAGATTCTTTTCAACGATACGCCCTGGAAGACGGATCAATTTCATAGAAGAAGAGGCCAAGATGGCCGATAAGAGCGCGAAGATTTCAGCGGCCGACTTCGCATAATCCTCACGGAGATGGAGCCGAAAAGAGGAACACGCGGCACAACCGTGGACGAGTAGAGTAGTACGGCCCGTGGTACCGGCGAAACGTCCGGCAAAAGATCGTATGGCGCGGATGGGTTTAGCCACAGTGGAGGCCGGAGAGATGCCGTTAACAGCCACCCAAATCCTCTTTGGCTTCCCCACCCTACTTAAAACCCAGGCAAGAAAAATGGCGTGGGCGTCTCACAGTCTCGCCGTACGTAACCCCGCCATGTCCTGCTAGCTAGCCGTGTAGAATCTGGACGCGTGTTACTAGGCGGGAGCGATGATATCCCTCCACTCCGCGCCGTTCACGCTCTTGATAAAGCTCGACCCCGGCCGATGGCGTCGGCTCGCGCTGCCGCAGTACGCTGCCGCCCTCCGCCGGCCGGCGGCGAGGAGCGTCCGTGCTGCTGCGGTGGCCGAGTCCGTTGGTGCCGAGCTTCGCCGGCGCGCGCGGGACAGAGTGTCCACCAACGATGACGACGACCGGCTGCTCAACTACGAGACCCTCCTCGTCGACCGCTTCCTCGACATCCTTCAGGACCTGCACGGCAGCAACTTCAGACGAGTGGTAAGCGCACGCTGACAGAGCCCCCATATGCTAGTCATTTCGATATGTCACAGGTTCAAGGATAAGTGGTCAAGAAATCAATGGTGTTTGTTTCTTTGTTTGTTTGTGTAGGTTGAGGGGTGCCTGAGGGTGTCCGGGGAGTACCAGCGCGACGCGGGCGACCAGGAGGCGAGACTGGGGCAGCTGGGTGCGCTCTTCACGAGCCTCGACGTTGGCGACGCCATCACGCTGTCGAGCTCCTTCTCGCACATGCTCAACCTGGCCAACCTCGCCGAGGAGATCCAGATGGTGTACCAGAAGAAGATGGAGGCCAGCCGGGGTGGCGGGTTCGCCGACGAGGGCACGGCGCCCACCGAGTCCGACATCGACGAGACCATCCAGCGGCTGGTGCACGGGCTCGGCAAGACGCCCCGGAAGGTGTTCGACGCGCTCCGGAGCCAGACCATCGACCTCGTCTTCACTGCGCACCCTACCCAGTCCGTCAGGCGGTCGCTCCTCGAGAAGCACGCAAGGTAAATTGATCAACCAACTGTACTTGCTACTAATTAGTTGATTAATTGTATGGTTTATTACGCGTAAATGCATGTTCAGTGAGCAATATATATACTGTACTATACTTCACTAAGTGGCTGTTGCTTCACTACTGACATGTATGTTGTTTCATGGTGTTGTTTCAGTATCAGGACATGCCTGACGCAGCTCTGCGTCGAGGGCATCTGCGAGAACGAGAAGCAGGAGATCGACGAGGCTCTTCAGAGAGAGGTTCGTATCGATACCACTAGATCAAGCAGTCTCATCTCATTTCGCAGTGTCATCGTGTCATGTCAGTCGTGGACGAAACGTGTCTGAATTTGTGTTCCTGCAGATTCTTGCGGCGTTCAGGACGGACGAGATCCGGCGGACACCACCGACGCCGCAGGACGAGATGCGGGCGGGGATGAGCTACTTCCACGATACCATCTGGAACGGCGTGCCCAAGTTCCTCCGGCGCGTCGACACCGCGCTCAAGAACATCGGCATCGATGAGCGTCTCCCCTACGACGTGCCACTCATCCAGTTCTCCTCATGGATGGGCGGCGACCGGGACGGGAACCCCAGGGTGACCCCCGAGGTCACCAGGGACGTGTGCCTGCTCGCCAGGATGATGGCCGCCAACATGTACTTCTCCAAGATGGGCAGTCTTATGTTCGAGGTGCCACACTGAATCTCTTGCATTAACCAAGTCGATGTCAATGCTGTCTCACTTTCTCACGGCGCCATGGTATTGTCGTTTTGAACTTTGAAGCTCTCAATGTGGCGCTGTAACGACGAGCTCCGGGCTCGCGCCGACGAGCTGCACCGTATGTCCTCCCGGAAGTACGCCAAATACTACATTGGTATGTTCCATTCGCGTGACAGACTGACAGTGTGTATCTGTTGGAAACAAAGAGCATGTGGCGGAACAGCTACTCATTCAGGGCTTGAATTAGCTAACATTCATATGCTGATTCCATCGTTCTGTGTTGCAGAGTTTTGGAAGCAGATTTCTCCGCGAGAGCCGTACCGCATCATACTCGGCGACATCAGGGACAAGCTGTACAACACTTGCGAGCGTGCTCGAGAGATCTTGTCTCATGGAGTTTCAAGCATTGCAGAAGAGGATACCTACAGAAGCGTCGAGGAGTTCTTGGAGCCTCTGGAGCTGTGCTACCGATCACTGTGCGACTGCGGCGACAAGCTGATCGCCGACGGCAGCCTGCTAGACTTTATGCGGCAGGTCGCCACCTTCGGCCTCTGCCTCCTCAAGCTGGACATCCGGCAAGAGTCGGACCGCCACACCGATGCCATGGACGCCATCACCACCCACCTCGGCATCGGCTCCTACCGTGACTGGCCCGAGGAGCAGCGCCAGGAGTGGCTCGTTTCCGAGCTCCGCGGCAAGCGCCCACTATTCGGCCCTGACATGCCACAGTCCGACGAAGTCGCCGACGTGCTCGGCACGTTCCGGGTCATCGCCGAGCTCGCCGCGGACAGCTTTGGGGCTTACGTCATCTCCATGGCCACCGCGCCGTCCGACGTGCTCGCCGTCGAGCTGCTGCAGCGGGAGTGCGGCGTCAAGAAGCCCATGAGAGTGGTACCGCTGTTCGAGAAGCTGGCCGACCTCCAGCAGGCGCGCGCCACCATGGAGCTCCTGTTCTCGGTCGACTGGTACAAGGAGCGGATCAATGGGAAGCAGGAGATCATGATTGGGTACTCGGACTCCGGCAAGGATGCCGGGCGTCTGTCGGCGGCGTGGTACCTGTACAAGGCCCAGGAGGAGATCGTGGACGTCGCGGAGCGGCATGGCGTGAAGCTGACCATCTTCCACGGCCGGGGCGGCACCGTGGGGCGTGGTGGCGGGCCGAGCCACCTGGCCATCCTGTCCCAGCCGCCCAACACCGTCAACGGGTCGCTCCGCGTGACCGTCCAGGGGGAGGTGATCGAGAAGTCGTTCGGCGAGGAGAACCTCTGCTTCCGCACGCTGCAGAGTTTCACGGCGGCAACGCTGGAGCACGGCATGAACCCGCCAGTGTCGCCGAAGCCCGAGTGGCGCACCCTGCTAGACGACATGGCCACGATGGCCACCGAGGAGTACCGGTCCATCGTGTTCCAGGAGCCGCGCTTCGTGGAGTACTTCCGGGCAGCAACGCCGGAGACGGAGTACGGGCGGATGAACATCGGCAGCCGGCCGTCGAAGCGGAAGGCCGGGGGCGGCATCGAGTCGCTCCGTGCCATCCCGTGGATCTTCGCGTGGACTCAGACGCGGTTCCACCTCCCCGTGTGGCTGGGCTTCGGCGCCGCGTTCCGGCACGCCATGGACCAGCCCAGCGGCCTCGCCACGCTCCGGGAGATGTATGACGAGTGGCCGTTCTTCCGCGTCACCATCGACCTCCTCGAGATGGTCTTCGCCAAGGGCGACCCCGGCATCGCGGCGCTCTATGACAAGCTCCTCGTGCCCGAAGACCTCTGGCCCTTCGGCGAGCAGCTCAGAGCCAACTACGCCGAGACACAGAGCCTTCTCCTAAAGGTAAGCTCCTTAATGTCGCCGGCATGGTGGTTTACAATGCAGATGGGATCATGTGAGCTCACGATGGATGTGCATTTTGTGTGTAGGTTGCTGGGCACGACGACCTACTGGAGAGCGACCCGTATCTGAGGCAGCGGCTGATGCTGCGGGACTCGTACATCACGGCGCTGAACGTGTGCCAGGCCTACACGCTGAAGAGGATCAGGGACGGCGAGTTCAGGCCGGCGACGCGGCCGCCGTTGTCCAAGGAGCTGATCGAAGAGACGGCGGAGAGCCTGGTGGAGCTCAACCCCAGCAGCGAGTACGACCCGGGGCTGGAGGACACGCTCATCCTCACCATGAAGGGAATCGCCGCCGGCATGCAGAACACGGGATGATTCTTGATTATTACTAGTTGAATTTTGGCATGGCATCACGCCATTTTTTTTTGCAATATATATATATTTTTTTAACCAAAATGTTGGCTAAATTGGAGTGTTGAAACATTTGTTTGTTTTGTTATGAATAGGTAGCATTTTTTTTGTGTGCATTTCTGATATATTGTGTACAATATTCAAATGTTTGAAGGTTTGAAATGGTCAAACATGTTTGTATTTCGACGTCAATAATTAATTGAAATCAAAACAATCCATTTGAATTTGATTCCACATTTGGGAAAAGTTTGTTCGTGTGGTGTCGAAATGTTGGCCAAATTGAAATGTTGAAATAAATTTGGTATTTGTTATGAGTATACTGTGGATATTTTTGGTGAGCATTTTGGTTTTATTTTATGAATATCGGAATATTCGCTCAAATGTTGGACAAATTGCAACTTGCAAACATGTTTTTTATTTTGTTATTATAAAGTGGAACAGTATTTGTAGTTTTTAGATAAATGACGCCATTATTAAATGAGATGTGAAGCATTTGGAGTATTGTAAAAAAATGACTCAATTATCATTTGTTTAAGGAATTGGAACATTGCATAAATCAGTACTTCCTTTTTTTTCTTTTTCTATTGTTTGAACAAAACTCGGAGTATTTCATATTTCTTTTATCTTTTGTAGATCATAAAAAAATATTCGTTGAAATTAAATATAAACAGATCTTATATTCCATCATTTAGTAGACCCCATCCGGAACGCTGTGATTTGAAATGTTAAAATTCGTCGTAATTTGTCGTCGAGTAACTCCAAATTTTTTTTTAGCAAATTTAAATGTTCAAGTGTGTTTGTAGTTTGACATAGATATTTAATTAATCTACCTAATCAGGAGAAATACACTATATAAGTATTTTGTAATTTCAAATCCATTTATTTAGAAGGAATGCATTTAGGTTTTGTCGAAATGTTTGGTAAGCTGAGATGTTGAAAATGGTTGTATATTGTCGCAAGTAGGTAGCATATATTTTTTGGTCATTTCGATATTTTTTTTATGTTTTTTCGATGGCTATTTTTTAAACTACTAATTGTGCGTTTTTTTTTCAGGAATTAGTTAATCTATAATTTGAAGAACCGCACCTGAATTTCATATTTTGAGGAAGTTAATTTTGGTTATTTCCAAATATTTACCAAATTGAAATATTCAAATAGAGTCCATAATTAGAGGGCATGTACTGTGTGAGCATTTGTTAAATTTAGCTCCACATACTTAGGGGAAGTTCATTTCGATTTTTTGTAAATGTTCATCAGTTCAAAATGTTCGAACTTTTTTTTTGTCCACAAATTATGTTTGCATTTTAGCATAAATAGTTGCCAGTTATTTTCCTGAACATGTTTGTATATTTTAAAGTATCTAATTTTTTGAAGCATATTCTAATATTCAAATATGTTTTTCCTTTTTTCATTAACATTTAATTTAAGTCCTTAATGCGTAGAAATGCACATTTGTTCAGCTGGATTTCATATTAGGCAATGTTCATTTGCATTACATCCAATTATTTATGAATTTGAAATGTTCATTTTGAGGCCTTTGGATTCTATAGCTAGAGAATTTTTTTAAATTTAACTCCATATAATTGGAGCAAGTGTATATAGAATTTTTCTAATTTTTTACTAAATTGGGATGTGAATTGTTTGCCTTTTTTTTGTGTGAGCATGCTGATATATTTTAGAATATCTCCATTTTTTGAGCAATTTGAAATGTTCAAAAATTATTAATTTTAGATTCTAGTCTATAATGGGTGAAAATGCACATTTATTCATTCGGATTCCATAGCTAGAGAATTTTTTTTAATTCAATTCCATATAACTGGAGCAAGTGTATATAGATTTGGTCTAATTTTTTATCAAATTGAGATGTGAATAGTTTTTTTTTTGAGTGAGCATGTTGATATATTCTAGAATATCTCTAATTTTTAAGCAATTTAAAAAATTTCAAAAATTATTAATTTTAAATTCTAGTCTATAATGTGTGGAAATGCACATTTATTCATTTGGTTTCCATAGCTAGAGAAATTTTTTTAATTCAACTTCATATAGTTGGAGCAAGTGTATATAGAATTTCTCTAATTTTGTACTGAATTGAGATGTGTAAATATGTTTTTATTTGGGTATAATTAATTAGCATTTATTTTTTGTGACATTTTGTGATGTTTGTGATCAAATAGAGTTTAAAAACTGTACAATTTAGAATAAATTCAAATTTGAATGTTCTTACTGTTTACCGAATGAGTAGGGTTGAACGGTATATCAAATATTGGAATATTTAAATTTGTAATTTGAGGTGGAATGCTCAAATATGATTGTTTTTTCCATAGAATTATCCAAATCTAGGCCTATTTGAATTAGTCGGAATTATTTGTTCGTTTTGTCAAAAAATAGTTAACATTTTCTTTCCTTACTATTTTGATATATTTTTCTTCAAATATTCACTGATTAAAAAGGTTCCAACATTTTCCTTTTTCATGTAAATAATTGGCCTTTTTTTTTGTGTGAGCATATTGATTCATTTTAGAGTACCTCCATTTTTTAAGCAGTTTGGAAATGTTAAAAAAAAAATTAAATTTCAGTCTATAATGGGTGGAAATGCACATTTATTCATTTGGATTCCATAGCTAGAGAATTTATTTAAATTGAACTTCATATAATTGGAGTAGGTGTATGTAGAATTCTTCCAAATTTTCACTAAATTGAGATGTGTAAATATGTTTTCATTCTGCTATATTGAATTAGCATTTATTTTTGTGATGTTTGTGAATTATTTGGTGCGGCGCATGACGCACCTGTTGGGTTTAATTTTTTTTTTTTTGAAATTCGCTGAAATTTGTTGTGTGGAGTATATCTAAATACCTAATGAATAAAAATGTTAAATTATATTCTTACATTAATATTTAACTTAAGTTTATAGTGGTGGAAATACACATTTGTTGGAATAAATTAATTTAGATTGTATCCAAATAATTATTAAATTGGAATGCTCAATTTAAGTCTGTAATTAGAGGGAATGTATGATTCGAATACTTAATAAATTTAACTTCATATAAGTGAGGGGAGTGCATTTGTTTTTTTTCCTTGAAGTATTTATCAAGTTGGTATGTTTAAACATGTTTTTTTTCCTTTGTAAAGGGTTAGCATTCTTTTTACTGAATAAAAAAGTTAGGTAGGTGTTAATGCTTTGTTTCTTTTTGTTTAGATGTACAATATATATTGTAAAGAGATTTGGTTTCTTTGTTTTTTTGGGTGTAATTTTCCAATTTAAAGTGTTAAAATTTGTTGAAAATTGAGCTTCTGGATGAGCTTCAAAATTTCAGTAATTATAAATGTACAAAAATATGTAGGTCTATGTTTGTAGTTTGACATATTCAATTAAGCTCCATAAAATTTTGTGTGAAAAGGTTGAATTTTTTTTAAATTTGGAAGCCAATTTAAAGTGTTAAAATTTGCTGAAAAATGTCGTTTGGGTGAGCTTCTGGATGAGCTTCAAAAAATTTAAAGTGTTAAAAATCGTTCAAAAATGAGCTTCTGGATGAGCTTCAAAATTTCAGCAATTATAAATGTACAAAAATATGTAGGTCTATGTGTGTAGTTTGACATACTCAATTAAGCTCCATAAAATTTTGTGTGGAAAGGTTAGAAATTTTTTAATTTGGAAGATTTTGGTATATTGTTTGTATTGTCTTGAATTACTAAAAAGATATGATTTTTCTGAATTTTAGTATTGTTTCCCTGTAATTGTAAATTTTCTAGTACGTGGGGCGTAAATTTTGTGTGAAAAGTTTGGAAATTTGTTAAATTTGGAAAATTTTGGTATATTGTTTGTATTGTCTTGAATTATAGTTTAAAAGATATGATTTTTCCGAATTTTAGAAAAAATTCCCTGCAATTTTGAATTTTCTGTTATGCGGGTCCCGCACGTCAGGGTTTTTTTCATTTTACAATTTAGTAAAAAAAAATTGTGGCAGATGGGGTCCGCGGTGACGTCAGCGCGTCACGTCACCGGCGCCGGCCGCGGACGCGGCCGCGCTGCCGAGCGCTACGCGCGCCCGCGTACTTGGGAGCGAGCGGATCCGTGCGAGGGTGTCGTGGGGAGGCGAACGGGCGGCAGAGCGAGCTATTTGGTCGCCGGAGTTGCCGCTGGCGGGCGAGTCCGCGGCGGCGGACGTCGAGGACGGCGCGGACGATTCCGGCGAGGATGCGGCGTCCCGGCAGGCGGCTGTCGGTGAAGAGGGAGAGGAGAAGGCGGTGAAGCTCTCTGTGACCTTCGATCTGGACAGGGAGCGACGGAGCGATGGCGTCGAGCGTCGGCGGCGCCGGCGGCCTCCGGCTGCGCGCGAGAGAGAGGAGAAGAAGATGAGTTGTGTGTACGTTTTACACGGAGATCCCTGTCGTTTGTCGAAATTGCAAATCAGTCCTTTTCAGGGTTTTTTGTAAAATTGTCGCACTGTTCAACCTGTAGCAGTGAACAGTGCGTGCTAAGCACAGTAACTGGAGCGCGGAGAGGCCGCGAAATCGGCCAGCTTTCATATAGTTAGAGATTTTTTGGGTGGATCTGGCTTTTTCGAGCGAGGTTTTGTTCTTGAAGATCGCTAAGAAGTCGAAATGTGAATTGTTTCTCGTGTTTGTAAGATCGTTAGTTAATCGTGTCGCAATTGTCTCTCGACCAGTCTTTCACGAGTAGTGTGGTGCGAGCCGTGCGACACACTCGCATCGCTTAAGCGCTTTGTCAACAGGTGTACATGCATTGTTCTTACAGATGTCATGTTGGATTTTTACTTAGTTGGAGGAGAGAACGATAAAGAGATTGTTGTCTTCACTTAGCTAAGACCATTACAATAGATGATGTAAAATAGGGCACCACATTTTGATATTAGGGCACCACTTTTTTTTGGTTATAGGGCACCAAAACTTGTCCCACTAACACGCCAACATGATCTGACCGACGGTGATTCATAGCGAAGGCACAGGAGGATGGGAGCTAGCGTGTTCGACGCATCTCATTGTGGCGCGTCGATTTGCGGCAGTGCCAGGACCAAATGGTCACCGGAGCGGCGCCAGCGACCTTTCCCGCGGCGGCACGCAGTGGTGATCTGTGCGACTGCAAAACATATACCAAGGGAGGGAGGACATGTCCTGGAGAACCGACTGCTCACCCTAGACGTGGTGCGGTGGTCGGAGGGAGCGGGGCAGGTCGGAGACGAGCGGATCAGCGCGATGGAGCTTCGCCAGCCGCGAGGAAGACAACCTCGATCCTGCCAGCCACGACGTCAAAAATCGGCCGTGGAGAATGGAGGGGTTCGGGGCAGAGCGGGGAGACGAGGCAAAGCAGCGGCGGTGGAGTTTGGTCCCCGGCGGCGGTGGATGGCTCGGTGGCGGGAGGGGGGAGAAAAGTATTTGACGGTAGTTGAGCTGCGCGTACATCGATCTGTGTTTTTTGGCAGCCCTATTTTTATGTATATTTGCATCACCAAGCTAAAAAAAATTGGGGCATGCCCAAAAAATTTGCATAACCATTTAAAGAATACATCATCTCTTGGAGCTGTGTTTTGGCTGTTTGGTGATGTAAAAAAGCAGATTTTTGGGCACGACCCCTATTTTGCATCATCTATTGGAGAAGTGGAGATGCTCTAATAGATGATCTCTTACAAATTAATTTAAAATTTAGAGAAGACTATTTTCTTCATTGTATCACATGTCTTCACTTATTAACATAATTTGACACTCGAAATTAATTGATTCTCATTAATTACTACAGATGGCAATAAGGTATAACGCCTTTCTAAGTGACGTGGATGACTAATAGAAGACATGTCTTCTCTACCATTGTACATGCCCTTAGAACCAATTGTTTTCTGGCTCTAGTTGTCACGTTTTTTCCAGGCCCTTACACAATGCCATTTGAAAAAGTTTAGGACGTCACCAACATGCAGACGTTTTCACAACGAGTAGTTGTTAAGTGACAATGTCACTGGTAGCCCTCGCTGGTCTACCAGGCGAGGTTGTCAGCGACAACATGTCCATCCAGTAGGCCTCGCCCTTGCGCCTGTGCTGAGGTGATTGGCGCGGGTGCTTCAACCGGGATGCTATGCCTACCGTTCCCGTGTGATGCAAGCGCTCGCCTCCTGTAGATCCTTTGGATGGTTGGCACACTGTTGCGCGGTGTCGTCCTTCGCCTTTGGCAGCGTCACGCCATCCTGCTTTCATCAAGCGGCCGACTCCCCGACGGGGTTGCGTGACCTTCTTCTGAAGTCTCTCCAAAGGCCATCGCGCCCACGAGTGTAGGGATCCAATTTGGTGCATTTGTTGCCTCTAGGTTGGCCATGTCACTCGTTTCTGCATTGCATACCCTGGCACCCGGATCGACCACACTACGACACCTCCAAAAGCTGCTTGACCACCTCCCTCGCCGCCTGCGCCCGTCGATGATGCTCCCCTTGTTGACATGCCTTTGTAGCATGTCCTCGCGGAGGAGGCTTAGCTAATTCGCGCTGATTCATAGAGTACATCCCTCTCGGAAAACTCAAGTTCTGCCGGATGTGTCTATGATGCCTGAGCTCCAGGTTGGTTCTACGGATGGGGAAAGTTAGGCCTCTATGGAGGTTTCTCCCCTCGTGCTACCTGATGTGCCGCTGACTGCCTCAGGGAGGCTGTGGCTCCAATTATGCAGGTGATGCTTGAGTTGTAGGACCTATGTCGAGAGCCCATTTTGCCTCTTTTGATGGTGCTTTCAAGTGAGATGGGCTCGCCTGTGACCACTGAGGAGGTGGTTTCTATGGGTGACGAGGTTACTGAGGAAGGTGTGTTGGCACCTAATTTCGATGTTCTTTTCGCGGAAGAGCTTTGTGACTTGCTCGCTAGCCTTGAGGTGACTAACCCTGGATCTGGCAAGGTGATCGCATACCTTCTGTCAGGGAAGCCAACTAGGGGGGAAATGAAGGCGAAGAAGTCCCTCAAGAGAACTGGAAGGAAGTGTGACGCCATGAGAAAGGCGTTCACGACTGCTCAATGGTTGGCGCTCAATCACTTGGATCTTCCTCATGTTTTGTCTTGTCTCCATGGGTTTGGTGGTGTTCGTGGTCTTCAGCGATGTGTTCTCGTTGGGTTTCCTTTGCGTTGTAGAGCCGTCTTTCTTAATTAATAGATTGAGACAAAACTTTTGTCGCCATTTATAAAAACACAATGCTAGAGCTTGGCTCTCCCTTCTCAATCCCCAGATTCATGAACCCTAAAACAATTGTATATGAATTGTGATTCGAGAGTAGATCGGGAACATAGACACTAAAACGTGTCCACTAAAACATCTTGTATTTAAAACGGACGAAGTAAGTACATTACTGGTTAGTGGGAATTGCTCTTTGCTTATGGTTTAAGTTTCAACCCATACGGATGTTGCCCTGCCCATGGTTTGGTAAAGAAAACCTAAAAAGAAGGGCCCAAGAGAAAAAGGGTAACAAATGGTGAGAGAGAAGGAATCAAAGCATCTCAAAAAGGCTACTCAGTCAGGGGGGCATCCGTAATTTCCCTCTTTTTCACTCGATGAAAGAGGAACAAAAAGATCGAGAAGCTTCTAGACCATAGCATAGCCCTCATTTCTGGAAATCTCGAAGCGAAGGCCAAACAAGCCAAGTGAACCGACCCCGCTTTCGTGCTCCGGCCATGTCGCTCTCGTCGGCGCGCCAGCGGCGGCCCACTGCCGCGTCGCCACTAGCCGACGACGGGTACTCCAAGGAGGCCAAGGACAGGAGGCGGCGCCTCGACGGCGAGGAGGCGGAGGAGGAGGGTATCCGGTGGTTCCTCCCGTTCCTGGCCCTCGGCCTCCTCCGCCACATGAGCGCGTCCTCCAACCTGATCCACGACTGCGACGAGGTGTTCAACTACTGGGAGCCCCTCCACTTCCTCCTCTACCGCTCCGGCTTCCAGACCTGGGAGTACAGGTTACCTCTCCGACCTCACCCCCACCAGAACAAACCCTAGCTGTACCGGCCCTTTTGTTGCTGGATGCGTGGTAGCGGATTGGCAGGGGTTTAGGAGTGTACGATTTGTGCTCTGATTTGGGGATGACAGATCCGAGTCGCCATATTGAATGGTTTGCTCTGATTTCTGCACGGCCTGTAGTGTGTTGGTGGGGGTAGCTGCAGGTTAGTGTGCTCGCGTTTAGTGGGTGAGGATTTGGAGGATTTTGTGTAGTCATTTGATTGTTAGGGGTTTTAGGGTGTAGGAATTTTCTCTTTCAGTTATTTTGAAGGGTTACTGTTCTATGAGGTGGCCATCTAGCGCTATGCTTCTTAGTAAGTTAGAACAGGCTTGTGAAATGTGGTGTTCTATATTTGGTGGGAGTAGTGAAGTTTGCAAGTTCACAGAGAATTATAAATGTGTCGGACTGTGAGTCTCTGCTTTCATTTCTTTTCAAGGAATCAAGGGACTAAATAAATTAGGGTTTACGCTTTCCTCAACCCGAGTAGGCCTAGCTTAGTGCCATTGTCTTATTTGGAGGGTTTACAAGGTGATTTGACGGATGTGAGATGAAAAATGTATGCTTAGTTTAGCTTATAATGTGGTCGAGATTTGTCAATATGTCTCCGTAGTCTCACGGTGACGGGGAGAAGAAATCATCAGTTCCTTCTTAATATTTGTTGAATGTTGATTCGAAGTAACATCGACTTGTAGTCAAGTGTAAATTATGATGGAAAGTCACCTGTCGTGATAGAAATGATCAAAGAAAGGGCATTAGTTTAATTGTATTTGATGATTTTAGGTCAAGAGTGATTCTAGTTCATCGGTGGTTAATCCAACTTATTTAAATGACTATTTATTCAAATACCAATGGTTGGCAACTTGACTTAGATTATGCATTTTGTAAGCTTGAAATAAGTTTTGGTTCTAACATATGCCACCGATGTTTATTCTAAAAAGCCCAATATGCGATTTGGAAGGTTCATTCGTGTTTGAGAATGCTCTAGTGCTTTGCATTCTTTGGAGTCGGAACCTCATTTTGATGGACATCACTAAGACTGATGGGGGTTCATTCATGTTTGAGACTTATGTTTCCAATGTTTTGCATTCATTGGAGTTAAATCTCAGTTTCATGGACTTCACTAATATTGCCGGGTCTGCTCATATTTTTTTTCTTATGGTTAACACATGGAAGATTGCATTATAGTGTTTTCAAAATAGGAATCGCGATAAGGCATCTGCACTTGGCTGAAATTGTTGCTTAGATTGATAATGATGTGTTATGGCATATCATGATTTTGTTTGTCCTTGAGTAAGCCTACATGGATGCCTGCATGTGCACTTGTACAGAAAATAAAAATTATTGTACAATAAATATAACTGCAACTTTTTTTGTATTATGATATTAATAGGACTTTGATTTTGATTCTCTATCTTTTATTCTTGCAGCTCTGACCATGCTCTTAGGTCATACTTGTACCTTTTCATTCATGGTATTGTAGCTGGTCCTGCTTCATCCATCTTTGGTGACGAACATAAGGTTTGCCGTGTTTTAATCTATATTTCTTCGCACTTGTTAGACTTGCTAATTATTCCCTACTAGGCACACCTAATTTTGTCTAGTATTAATCATGCTCTGACCTATTCTGTTGTGATTGTAAAGGTTCGTGTGTTCTACTCTGTGAGATTCTTTCTTGGACTCATATCGACTATAACAGAAACTGTTCTGGTAGTTGCTCTTTCAAGAAGATATGGAAAGAGACTTGCTTGTTATGTCCTTGCAATGCTATGCTTAACCAGTGGCTGCTTCTTCGCCAGTACCAGTATGTTTCCGATCTTCCATTTTTTTTATTACCATGTCCATGCGGAAGGCTCTATTGCAGATGTGTAATAAAACTAACTCTTTTTTTATGGCAGGTTTCTTGCCAAGCTCATTTTCCATGTATGCTGTAACACTTTCTTCAGCACTCTTCCTTCTAGAGAAGTATGCTAGTGCTGTCTCTGTTGCAGCTGCTGGTGTAATTCTTGGCTGGCCTTTCTCAATTTTAGTGTTCCTCCCTACCACTGTTTACTCATTAATGAGGGGACCTTTTAAAAGAGTGTTTTTGTCTGGATTTCTGACTTCACTGTGCCTTCTTGTAAGTAATGCCTTTACATTATCAGTATTTTACAATGTGAACAAGTACATATTTGATCTGATCATCACAAACTTTTGCTAGGCCCTTTCCTTCGTGGCTGACTATTACTGCTATGGTAGATGGACATCATCCGTGTTCAATCTTCTAAAATATAATGTGCTTGGTGGTGGTGAAAGTCACTTGTATGGAACAGAGGGGGCTACATTCTACTTGAGGAATGGATTCAATAACTTCAATTTTGCATTTGTTTTGGCTTTGCTTTTCGTGGGCGTTGCACTATCTGCAAGGAAGAAATATGCCCCAGATCTGTTGATAGTTGTCTCTCCTGTCTACATTTGGTTGGCTTTCATGTCTTTGCAGGCACATAAAGAAGAAAGGTAAGCATCGAAGTGTATATACCATCTTACCGATCAGTATAGCATGTAAGTAATATATGGAAATCAACGTTTGAGTGAAACAAACTCTCTCTGCCTGAATTCATTTAGCACGGACAACTAGGAACACTCATTTATGTTAGTGTATCACTGAGCCTAAACATAAGCTGCATCAGTTTAGTGTATGCTCTCTCTGTAGTCTGTAGCACCTACATGGTTAAAATAGCTTTATTTGATTCATCAAGGGGCTTCAGTTTGTTTATGTTCTCTGTGCCCCTTAAGTTCCATCGTCTGCTTGCGGACGACTGTAGTAACTAGCAATTAAAAAGTACAGATGATAGTGGGTCGTTTTCAATCTGTGTGTTAACTGTAATCTTCCAAGTTTCTAAAAAATTGTTTGGATTTATTATATTCCTATCCTATTTGTCCATTTCTAGAAACATAGTTGAGTTTGCATTTGAACTTAACTCCCTCAATCTAGCTTACCATGGAATAAATCTAAGTTTAACCAAATTACGTGAATTCATTTATATATATTTAATGATAACCAAATCAGCCAGTTTTGTCTTTTATGTGCTGCACACCGTTTTGTCTAGCTGCTAGTTGCACTGGTGGCTTACTGGATTTTTTTATGCGTATATACTTGTCTAGAAGAATCACCAGGTTTTCTGCTTATCCTTCTCAGTTCTCACCATTATTTTGATGCACATAAACAAAGCATTGTTTTTCACGCACAAAAAACATCGTTTTGCTGTGGAAGTAACTACACGAAGAATGTTTTTTGACATTCTCCTAATCCTGGAAATTAAATGATTCTGCACATGAAAGCAATAGAAACTAAAACCACTATTTTTCTTAATCTGTTTTTGCAGGTTTCTCTATCCAATTTATCCATTGATATGTGTTGCGGCAGCCTCTGTTATTGACAGCTTTCCTGATTTTTTCCATGATAAATATGCATCTGAGCAGTCAATTTTTTTTAAGGTGAGCTGGCATTCTTAATTGCATTCCATGTCTTTTAGTTGAATGGTTTTTTTATTCTTTCTTGATACATTTGACAGGTAGCGAAGGGCATACGGCCTTTGATCCTAGGCTTTATTTTGTGCACCTCCCACAGCCGAACATTCTCTATGTTGAATGGATATGGTGCTCCTCTGCAGATCTATGAGCATCTCGACTACCATGAAGATACTGGACCTGGTAAGGACCTAACTATGCACTCTTAAACAGGTTTCTCTTGTCATACTACTTCTATAGTGTTGACTTGTGTCTTCCTACTAATGCAAAGTATTAGGCCTTTCGGCAGTAGAATTAGACACCACAGAGACGATAGTGGCTTTCATGATGCATCTATGTCTGTTCTTGCTGATCATAGCATGTCAGATCCCATCGGGGTCCTGACAATCTATCACCACGATTTGCTGTAACCTAGACAGGGGCCTTATTGTAGAGGCAGTTCGACAAATGCAGCTCTTACATAAGTTCAATGAGTAGGCATATTTACATAGAATTGAGCACTTTAGTGTGTCATGTATTATCCTCAGAATGTTGACACTATAAAGTTTTGGACTGGCTAGCTGATCTCTCTCTGTGCAGGGTCTATTCTGTGTGTTGGAAGTGAGTGGCACCGCTATCCTTCATCATTCTTCATACCCTCATATATCAGTGAAGTTCGTTGGATAGACGATGGATTCCGAGGCCTTCTTCCATTTCCCTTCAACGAAACCCTGGGAGGCACCACTGCTGCTCCATCTTATTTCAATGACAAGAACAAGGCCTCCGACAAGCAATATGTACTTCCTTTTCACTTGAAGTTTTGTGACAAACTTTTTCCTTTTATATACTCTGTATAACAGTTGGTTTGTACCTTTTGGTTGCAGTTGAAAGACATTGGAGCATGCAACTTACTGATGGAGCTTGATCTGAGGCGACCTTACCCCTCTCGTGGGAATGACCTGTCAACATGGGAGGTAAATCAATACCTCATGGTCTTCTTCTCGATGCCTTAAAATCCCTGTTCTGAATCTGACAAATTCTCTGCAAACTTTCCAGACATTGGCAGCGCTACCATTTCTAGACAGAGAGCTTTCGCCGGCACTATACCGGTCGTTCTTCATACCGTACCAATGGGAGCACAAGAATGTTTTTGGCCTGTACAAGTTGCTAAGGAGGCTGCCTACTGACCAAGAGCAACTGAAGTCCGGTTAATCGGGAGGACATGTGGCATTTACTACTGTTAGCTGAGTCGTAGAATTGACTGGAATCGAACTGATTAGCAAATTTTGTTTTCAAAGATTTTTCTGTGTGATGAGAATGTGCTTCTCCCAGCTAAATGCTCGCTATGTTATTTGTAGGCGGTGCTGTGTAGACTGGACCGTTCGAGCATATGGGGTTGTAACTGAATTCTTTTCCTAGTCCTCGTGACTCTGATGCTATGAAATTGTTTGCTACTACACCTGTGCTAGCTACTGAAGATTTATGTATTTATAACTGTTTGCTGCAAATTGTTGATTCTGTTAGCTCGCATAGGATAAATAATCTGCTATGTTGAACATATGGTGGGTCTGGATTATAGCCATCAAACAATCTCTGTTACTCCATCCGCTGGCTTGCCAAATCTCTGCTATAGCGAACATACTGTAGAGATGTAAGCCGGATCCTGCCAATATCTTGCTTCTAATTCATTCGAGTATTTTTAGTTCAAATTTTGAACTAAAAATCTCAATTGAACTACAAACAGGATATTTTCGGGATTCTGCTTGACACCTTGGAACAGAGGAAGCATTAAGCACGGAAGTCGATACTCCATCTGTGCACAGTTACATGGTGCACATGTTTTAGTTCAAATTTTGAACTAAAAAATCTCAAATGAACTACAAACAGGATATTTTCGGGATTCTGCTTGACACCTTGGAACAGAGGAAGCATTAAGCACAGTTACATGGTGCGCATGTTTATCAAGATTCAACTTCGACCATTATTCACTAGTCCACTTCGCTGTGAAAAAAGAAGCATGCCTACCCATCATCGTCTCTTTTAGAAATTCATCTTCGTCGTTTGAAAATTAGCAATAAGCTCTAGTATCCCGTAAAATTTAACAATCTGCGTTTTTCCTGTTAAAAGAGCACAAAAGAATTTGATTAAAATACTGGTGGCAGGCTGCTGCTTTCATATTTCCACTGGTTTGCGGTTAACAACAGTACAGTAGGACACCACAGAGATACAGGCAACCGCCCTCCTTCCGAAACTAAAACCGTCGCGCCATTTCCATCTTCCAACGCCAACTTCCTCCTCGCGTCTTCTCTTGACAAGCGACCGAGCGCACAGCCATGGGCCGCTCCCCCACCGACGTGTCATCCTCCGGCCGCGCCACGCCGGTCCGCCGCAAGCGTCGTGGCAGCCGCCTCAGATTTCGACGCCGCCGTCAACGCTCCCCCACCCCGTCCTCCGCCGACCCAACCGCCTCCTCCCAAGAACGCACCCCTTCCTTCTCCGAGGCATCAGTCTCCGCGCCACCATCCTACTTCCCCTTCCCGGAAACCCCCACGGGTTCCTACGTCGCCGTCGCCCCTCTCCCCGTCTTCCGCGGCGACCCTGGCGAGTGCCCCGACGCCCACCTCGCCCGCTTCGACCGCGTCTGCCGCGCCAACAACGCCACCTCCACGGCCGACGCCGCCCGCATCTTCCCGGCGTCCCTCGAGGACGACGCCGCGCTGTGGTACGACCTCACGGCCTCCCCCGCGTCCTCCTCGCCCCCGCCGTGGCGCGCCGTGCGCTCGGCGTTCCTCGACTTCTTCCGCCCGCCGGGCGCCGCCGACCGCGCGCGCGCCGAGCTCATGTCGCTGAGGCAGCGCCCCGGCGAGGCCGTCAACCGGTACCACCTCCGCATGCAGGGGATCCTCCGGCGGTTCCCGGACGCCGGCGCGGACGTCCCGGACGCGTTCCTGAGGAACGCGTTCGTCGACGGCCTGCGCGCCGAGTTCCAGGACTGGGTGGCGCCGCAGCGGCCGGAGGCGCTGCACGAGGCCGTGGCGCTGGCGCTGAGCTGGGAGCGCGCCGAGAGCCTGCGGGAGGCGCGGCGCGCGGCGAAGGCGGCGGCCGGCAATGGCATTGGTGGCAGCAGGTGCGGTTTCTGCGGCGCGGAGGGGCACGAGGAGCCCGGCTGCGAGGTGCGGAAGAGGATGATGGAGCTGTGGATGAGGAGCAGCAGCAGTGCCGGGAGGGGTACCGTCGCGGCGGGGAAGATCGGGGAGGACGCCGAGGAGGGAGGCGGCGGCAGCGCCAGGCTCGGGCGGCTCGAGAGCGCGGTGAGCACGCGCTCGGCGCAGTGCCAGTGCCGCAAGCATCAGTGCTGGAAGAAGGCGGCGCCGGCGAACGAGGAGCTCGCTGGAGGCGGCGAAGCGAATGGCGCCGGCACCCCACCCGTGGAGTCGTGGACAAGTGAATTGAACGTTGTTCTGTGAAGTATGTACCCTGTACTATGTATAGCCAACTGTCCTATAATACACTAGTGGCACATTGTATATGTAGTACTGTAGATCATATCACGCTATGCAATCTATGGAAAACTGAAAATGCAGATGATCTCTCTGACGAACATGCTACAACGACTGATAGTAGCTAACCTTTACTCTCTTTCAAAGAAAAATCTATATTCAGGTTCTTGACACGATTAGAAATACATATGGCGTGCCAGTTAAGTAACGCACGCACACATGCACGATGCACTGGGCTCTAGCTAACATACTAAGGACCCTTTTGTTTGGACTTTTCCACCGAAAAAAGCAGGCTAGATGAACCAAAAGGGTGTGCGGTGCGGTGGGCTTTTCCCAAAGCCACTCGTTTTCCTTCATACAAAAAAAGCACCGAAGAAGGTGCTTCCCGAGCTTTTCTGCTAGCTTTCCGAAAACGGATATAACTTGGGTCATTTCCTTGCTCCTAATTACACGAAAACTGCCACTGGATGGCCGAGCGAGCGAACCCACCACACCCTTCTTTTCTTTTCTCTGGCAGCCGAGCGAGCGAGAGGATAGGGTAATACTCTTTTTTTATTATTCACATGAGTTACATATGCATTATTGTTTTCATATTTCATAATTTTGTGCTCTTGTGTGTGGGTACATACTATCTTGTCGATTCTGGTTATCCAAACAGAAAAGGGTTCCTAGCTCCTTACAAGAACAATACGTACCATATACCGGATTTCCGTCGAGAAGGGCCACCAACGAAGAAGGAAGAAATTTTCAACCATGCCCACTCATCGTTGCGAAATTGCATCGAGCGCATCTTTGGGATCTTGAAAAATAAGTGGCGCATTTTGAAGGGCATCCCTCATTTCGACTTGGTTACACAGAAGAGAATTGTCATTGCTTGTTGTGTGCTTCACAATTTCATTAGAGACTCCAACTTGCGTGACAAGCAGTTTGATCGATGTGATGCAGATGAGAATTACATGCCAAAGGTCCAAAGGCAAGCAACTACCTTGTCTAGTGATCATGTGTCGGGTGAACTAAACACGATAGGCATGAACGGAACACGTGACAGCATTGCCAACATGTTGTTCGTTGCTAGACAACGTTAGAACTACTTGAGTTAGCTAGTATAATATAGTGGAAATGTATTTTGGACAAATATATATTCGTGATGGTTATGTAATGAAAATTGGATCTGAAGTTTGACTCGAATTCTAGTGATGCATATATTATTACACGCGAATCAACAACGGTACATCTTTTCATGAATGTAAAGGGTGTTTCAGACAATTCCACAATCTACAGTCAGACAGCCAGCTGGTTTGCCAAAGAGCTCCACTCAGAAAAGCAGCTTCTCTGGACAGCAGCTTTCCTGCACAGCACCCACAGTCAACCACAGCCAGCCACAGCCAGCCCAAACAAAAGGGCCCTAACTAGTGCTTCTTGAGGAGCGGCTTTTCTTTCTTCGTCAAGTTATGTGAATCCCTCGTTTGTGCACTTCCTGTGTACAGATATGCTAAATCCCAACCTCGACACGTTCCACAACATTGTTTTTTTTTTGCGAGGAACTTCCAATTTATTCATCAACTGTCAAGACAGTACAAAGAAATCTAGAAGCAAAAAAAATTACATCCAGATCTGAAGACCACCTAGCGACGACTACAAGCACTAGATCGAGCCGAAGGCGCGCCGCTGTCATCACCCTTCCATCACCAGAGCGGGGTAAACCTTATTGTAGTAGACAGTCGGGAAGTCGTCGTGCTAAGGTCTCACAAGACCAACGCACCAGAACAGCAACCGTCGCCGATGAAGAGAAGTATAGATCAGAAGGATCCAATTTATAGACACACGAACGAAGACGAACGAAAATCGGATCCAAACGGATCCACCAAACACAACCACCGACCGAATCCCGCAAGATCCACCGGAGACACACCTCCACACGCCCTCCGACGACGCTAGAAGCACCGCCAGAACGGAGGATAGTCGGGGAGGACCTTATTCCATCTTAAAGGAGTAGCCGCCGCCTCATCTCCTTGAGTAGGACACAAACCCTAATCAAACACAAAAAAACAAGTGAAAACGGAGCCCTCTTGCCGGCAATGACCGGGATCCACCGCGCCACAATGGCACAAAGGCCACATAGACGAGGTCGATCGACGTTCCACAACATTGTTACAGGAGCAACGTGTGCAGAACTTCCGAACAAGGTAATCGAGAGCAACAAAAGCTCCAAGATTCAAAAAATAGCAGGGCAGGACCGCGTCAGGTCGCCTCTGCCTCTCCCCCTCCGCTCTGGTTTGAGAGTCGACCGTGGTGCTCTACTGCCGCCCCTTTCCCTCTTTCTCTCCGGCGACGCAGCTGGCCGACGGGAAGATGGACAAGGTGGTAGGCCTTCCCCGTACATACCAGTAGTAAGAGTAGTTGTAGTTTTTCTTAGCTTCGTTTGCTGCTTTGGGGGTTTCGTGGCGGATGCCCGTTCTGGTGGCTTCCTCTTCGGCTGGTGTTCGGCGTGTTCCAGCGACGCCGGAGCTACTCCTTCTCCCCTCTGCACCTCATATCCTTGGTGGATCCATTGCAGGGCTGGAGATGGTCAAGGTCGATTCAAGAATAATTGCTGGTCAGGCTTCTTCTTCAGCTGGAGTTCTTTCGCGTCTTCTCCCCTCCTGGCCGGCCGTGGTGGCGAGGAGGAGGGACAGCTTGGCGTGATGTTCTGCAGTCTTGGGGGAGGCTTTGGTGGCTGCAGTGGTGTGGGGGAGATGATGGATGTCCTGGTGCTGGCAGCGGATCTTGGTTTTAGGCAGCATGGGGTTGATCCCCGGTCGAGCGTGTTCAGCGATTTCGGTTCCGACGCTTGCGGCGGACGGCTTCTGCGACTCCTTTCCATTAAGTGTGGTGGTGCTGCCTGGGATCTGTCGTGGCGCTGGAGATCGGCGTCGAGCGGTGGCGTGTGCAGAGATCCTGAGGACCTCTTTGTTATTTTCTTTTTTTGTAGGGTCTTTTTTGCTTATGTGCTAGGACATGTGTCCTCTGTCTGGGTGTGCCCGAAGTTTCCGTGCGTGTGTGTTGTATTTCTTATCTCTTTTAATGAAATCGTGCGGGCTTCTCAAAAAAAAAAAGGAATGAAAACTATAAATAACAGTGACGAACCCCATGTAAAGATGTTAAATTATCATCCGTTTTAAATGTAACAGTCAACTGAGATAACAGGGAAAAAGTTTACGCCACAGAAATTACTCTGCTGACAGGTTTTTCTAACGATAGTTCCATCCACCACAGATTTGTCTGCGAGATTCCGACTGTCAAGGGTCTGATTCAGCCAGTCCCTTCCAACAGGTTTAGCGAAAGGATTAAAGGAAGAAATCGCTCTTCCGTTGTAAGGAAGAGCATCATAATTTTCACTGGATCGCGGAAGCTATAGGCGATGGTCAAGCAGCCTTCCCGTGAACAATCCAGTGTAGCTGAAGCAGTCAGTTAGACACCACCCGATTTACGCGTGGCTTCACCGGGGTCTTGGAAGGGCTCACCCTGAACCATAGTGCAAAATTGCCAAGATTAGCAAATACACACGTATCTGAATTTCAGGTAGGGAACACAAATGGGTAGGAGTCAGGGGTCATACCTAACTGGCAGTGTGCCTAAAATCATCCCACTGCAATTCAGAGCAAGGATAGCGCCCTCGGCCTGTAATTGGGAGAGTTAAACAGCAAAAATGACTGTCAAAACCTCCAAATTGAATGGCCTTTTTAATATGAAGGAAAAAAATCAGGTACTATGTTGAGAATGTCCATACTA
The DNA here is from genome assembly GCA_947311845.1 of Poa pratensis. Taxonomy (NCBI): domain Eukaryota; kingdom Viridiplantae; phylum Streptophyta; class Magnoliopsida; order Poales; family Poaceae; genus Poa; species Poa pratensis. The sequence goes on along the minus strand of CAMZMU010000106.1, from coordinate 14,958,415 downwards.
ATATATAAGTAAGGAGTAAGGAAAAACAAGGGGCAATGAAAGATTGGAAACTAGGACATGCTTTCCAGTTTGTTTGTTTTTGCGTACTTATTCACTATAGTGCAAATATAACAGAATCCTACATGCTTATGTTGTTGTGCAAGTGTTTTGTGGGGAGTCGCATTAAAATTTGTATGATTTCTAACACAAATGAGAGTAGCTGGATGCAGATGCCAAAATATAGGCCTATTCTCAGGGCAACCAAAACATGAACACGCTAGATGCACTGGCCATGCACTCGATTAACAAATATCAGAGCTAGTAATTTCAAGAGCTAATAAGCTAGTAGGAAACCATTCAATTAAATCAGGAGTTCGGCTATGTAAAAAAGGCTCTCAGTTCTTACATTGACAAACTCAACAAAAGCAATCCTTGTTGAATGTACATTGTCGCCTAGAAGTCTCAATCGAGATACCTGCAAAGATAATACATTTTAGCAGGCAGAAAATACGACAACAAAAAAGGAGGTGGGATACTTATTGCAAAGCTGCACAACAGGATATTCGATAGCTCACCTCACCACAAAGTTCTTCAAAGAAACTCTTTACATCTAATTGAGTAACCTGCATACAAAACGAGTAAAATATACCGTAGAATATGTGATTTGATTGCCATATCTCAATTCTCTAGTAGGTCACAACTAATTAAGGACCTCAAAAGAAATGTATGATGGAAGAAAGGACAAGTAAAAGAATATAAAGATGACAAAGTAGAACGGAGATGGATACCTTCTTATCTATATTTGTACAATAAATTGTTCGTATGACCATTTCCTTCTCATCCTCCGTCTATTGGCCATGCAGAATTGGATAATTATTATTAGTATTGTGGATTATTAGAGCAGGTGTGGCAGAAGGTCAAATATCAACCGACTTACCGCCGGAAGAAATCTTGGATTCACAGGTAAGATAGCTGTCTTTGAAGGCAAGACTCTAACAGGGTAGAACCCAAGCATTGTGCCACCAAGGTTAAGTGCAGCTCTAGCACCCTCTATATGAAATGTACCATGCATCAAACTATCAAGTGAATGATACAAAACATAATTGAGCATGTGGAGATATAATACCTTCACCAGAGAACTCGATGAATGCAAACCTCAGAACAGAGTGGGGATCACCACAGATTCTGCAATCTACAACCTTCAGGAAACAGAGAAAAAATGGTTTCACAGATTTGCCGATCTCCATAAACAGTGCAACACAGCGGATAATACAGAGAACTGAATTACAAAATACTCTATAAAAAAGAAAATCAAAATGGTCACAAGTAATTATTCCTTAACGCTTTTTTCCCTTTTTGATTTCGATAACCAAAGCAGATACATATAATCTACTGAACAGAAAATAGAGAAACCACATTGGCGGAATAAAATTATGAATAGTAAATAATAACAATTACTAGCATCCAACCAAGTAGTACAGTGTTAAGTTGATCTGGGAGAGAAGTTTTTTTAGAAATGTTGCATTTTATTGCCCTGCTTTGAGGAAAGCAGCATAGAGGTCTATTACAGAAGTTCAGGTTGCCAAAACAAGAAAACTAAACAAACTAAACTACTGGAACATCTGGGAGAGAAGTTAAATAGATTAACATCCATTTGTAGCATTTTCTAGTTTCTGTTATTGGTACAACTCAATCCTTCAAGTTAAAGTAACTTACTTGACCACAGTTAGCAAAGATATCAGCAAGTCTTTCCTCTGTCACCTAACAGATGTTCAGGAATTCAGCATCATTAGATCTCACAGGCACTCAAGAATATAGCTATGCACATTAAAACATTCATCAAATACTCACGGTATGGTCAAGTTCGGAGACATAAACGGTTCGCCGGATGCTGTCCTCCCTATCTGCACGCCTTGCCCTCTCGTTTATCCTCCTCCTTCCATGGTTGAAGTATCCATTTCTCCTCTCATTATCTACAAAATTCCTCCTCTGAAGAAAAAAACACACTTATCACTTACTGTTCCTGCTTGTATTTCTTTTGCCTATTCAACTGAATTCATACTATCGAATCTTAATTATTACAAGCAGCTTATCTGGAGAAGAATCACATTATTAAACATGTGTCTGAATCAAAAACATGAATAAGTCTAGTCTCACATTTCTGATATCTGAAAAATGAATCTCTCTTAAATGTCGAATTGAAAAAGAGTCCACCTACCGAATTATGTTTTTTATCTTCTAAATTGAACCGCTAGATCTGTGATTCAGAGACTTCCTAATTACAGGAAGGTGATCAGAGAACTACTCGATCACGGTTCAGAGAAATGATATGATACATTTTAAATTGGATGTTACATCTATCTGGATTCTGAAGTGAAATTGATATGTTAAGATATGGTACCGTAGAATCGTGCAATCATCAACAAAAATAGAGAAAATCAGCAAGGTGACCTCACAACTCACATGAACTGGAATATTATTTCACCCATAACAAACCAAATCAGTAGGATCTATAATAATCGACTAGGCTGACGATCTAAGCGGAGAAAACATATCCCATAGAGAGATTTGCTTGCACATAGTGCACTAGTCGTGATTTCGAAGTGGCATATTATCTAAAGCAGGGGAACCTGCAAAAGAAGAAACAGGGGAAACCTTTCACCAGAGAACGCCAACCACCGCGCCACGGAAACCACCAACCGATAACGCAATCCAACACAAATGAGCAAATATGATATCATATCCGATCCTAACGTAACCACCGATGCACAGAAAGTAATGAAATCCTCCGCAGAGGCAAAACCACGGCACCGATCCGGCGATCCGGGCCTTCCAGAAGAGGCAGCAGAAATTTACCATGCGCTGCTGGTTCCCAATGTACCCGGCGCCGGCGCCGGGGTACACGGCGATCCCACCATTCCCGGCGCCCCCGATCGAGCCGTAGTAGAACACCGGCGCGTCGGCCGACAGGGCCTTCCTGGACGGCGCCGCCGCCGACGCGTAGGAGGGGACGAACTCCTTGGCGGCCGGATTGAGCTTGGACAGCAGGTCCACCAGCTTCTGCACGTCCTTGTGGTACTCCGCCTCCTTGGCCGCGGCCGCCGCCGCGGAAGCCGACTGCGCAGCCGCGCGCGATCCGTCCGCCACCGCCGCCATCCGCACAGCCGCCTCGATGCACCGGACGGACGACGAGGTCAAATCGCGGGGTGGATTGGTGGGATTCTACGGCCGTCTGGTGGAGTCGGAAGAGGAGGAGGAGGGGAAGGTTCCCGTGGCAGGCTCGTGCTGTCGCTAATGGCGTCTGATTAGTCGCGGGTGGGTTTTGCTTTACGGATTACGAGGTTTTTGGCGATTTCCGGTGAGGAAAATATATCTACGCCAAGAAGAAAATGGACGGTTACGGTGGGGCTGCCGCTGGTGTCTGCGAGGACGTCGTCCATGCGCCGGTGTATCATACCATGATGACACGTGGCACCGACAGTCCTATGCATACTTTGGTTAGTAACGTAGTGCCTTAAAACATGGTAGGGATAATCAGATAGTTAATGTGATTGATTGGATGTTACATTTGGATTGAACATTTGGGTAAGTGTAATTGATCATGGGAGCTTCCTTTTTATTAAGCGACTCAGCCTATATACAGAGGCATAAAAACCGAGCAATAATGCAAAGAAATTTGCTACGCGGGTGGGTATGGGTAGGGGTGAAACGGATCAGATGTGTATCCGATCGTACCTTCCCACATCCGTTTTCATAGTTTCAAAACGGATACGAATACAAATACGGATGTTAACAGATATGAATGCGGAGCGGATGCTACTCAAATACGGATGCGGATTGGATGTTTTATCAATTCGGAACAGAAACGAATATACCGAAATAATAAACTCGTGTCTTGTAACGAGTCAACTATAGAACGATACAGTGATAAATATAGCTATATAATACACAATAGTAAGTTCAGTCATAGAAAATTATATTTGACCACTTCTTACTCTTTTAGGTTGGTTAATTGACATATCAGGTTAGAATTACAAATGTTGGGTAACATAATTTTATTCGGATACGGATATATCCATTTTCATATCCATATTTTTTTCAAATTTCAATACCACATTTGTTTCATGTTTGTAAAAATGGATCCGGATATTTACCACTTCCATTTTTGTTTCGTTCGGATTCGGATATTTACCACATTCATTTTCAATTTCTCGAATACAATTGTCGGATAAGTCGGATTACCGCTACGGGTTCCCACCCCTACGGGTGGGAGTATGATGTGAGCCTCGAACGGACGAGTTTTCACGTTTTATTAGACATCCGACAGTGGAAAATGAGGACGTTTTTTTTACCGAATCAGTCGGATGACGTAGAACACTCTTTTGACTAGCAATCATAGACTCGTAGTTACAGACTTCATCTGATCTCTGCGTGGACGTGGTCCATGCGCCGGTGTAACATACCATGATGACACGGTACACCAACAAATGTTTTACATGATAGGGATATTCAGATAGTTAATGTGATTGATTGGATGCTACATTTGGATAAGTGTAATTGATCATGGGAGCCTCCTTTTTATTAAGCGACTCAGCCTAAACAGAGGCGTAAAAACGGAGCAATAATGCAAAGAAATTTACTACGCGGGTGGGGGTATGATGTAAGCGTCGAACGGACAAGATTTCGTGTTTTATTAGACATCGACGGTGGAAGATAAGGAGATTTTTTACCGGATCAGCCGAAGGATGACGTAGAACACTGTTATGACTAGCTATCATAGACTCGTAGTTACAGTCTTCATCAGTCGTGCTCTAGGGACTATTAACTCTCAATCCACATAAATTTCTGAATTTTGAAATAAGGGTTTTGTCTTCGGAATTGCTGGTGCCGGATTACAAATAAAGCGGCTGGTGGTACACAGCATGGGTTGTCAAGCAACACGTTGAAAATGGTGTTATACTGTTATGTGACTCCTCTACTAACAATTTTGCAACAGCGATTCCGCAAACATTATATCGGCAGACGCCATAACTTTTACAAAAGCTTGGTGTGAATGGTTCATTCCGGTGAACTAGAATTGGAGTCCGACGAGCTAAATGTGTGGTTGCTACCAGACGCTGATCAAACATGGCTCGAGGTTGGCAGTCTTTGAGTTGTTAAGTGTTTAGTGTTTCCTAGCAAGAATGTGTGTTTTTTTTACCCTTAACAGCTAGAGGCTTATCTTGGAAATTTCAAATTGTACACGTATGACACGTTTATTGTATTAATCCAATGAAACCATACTATAACACATCCAGCATTATGAGTACAGTGCAGGATAACATCATTGATTAGGTAAAGTCACAATAGAATATATTTCGAAAGAAAAGATAATATACTAAGAGTATCAGTTTGTGTAACCCAGCTCTAGGAATATAATATAGAAGATCGACTCAAAACAAAGTTTTATCCGTTCAATAAAGTTGGTTACTAGACTTGCATACTATCTTTCACTGGTTGAGCTATGTATAAGTAGGGGGGCCACCGCCCCCAGTCTAAAAATATTTAGCTTCAATATCCTGCATAATCAAGGTTTAGATACGCTAATGGCGTCTGATCAGTGGTTATGGAGGGTGATGCCGCTAGTGTGTGCGTGGACGTGGTCCATGCGACGGTGTAACATACAGTGATGACACGGAACACCAACAAACTACACATACTTTAGTTAGTACTCCCTCCGTTTCAAATTAATTGACTTCTATTTATGCACATGTGGATGTATCTAGACATGTTACATGTATAAATACATTCATATTTGTACAAATGGAAGTCATTTAATTTGGAACGGAGGGAGTACCTTAAAACATGGTAGGGATAATTAGATAGTTATTGTGATTGATTGGATGCTACATTTAGATTGTACATTTCGGTAAGTGTTTTCATGTTTTACTGACATCCGACTATGGAAGATGAGGACTTTTTTTTACCGGATCAGCCGGATGACGCAGAACACTGTTCTGACTAGCAATCATCGTAGTTACAGTCTTCATCAGTCTTACTCTAGAGATTATTAACTCCCAGTCCACATAAATTTCCAAATTTTGAAATAAGGGTTTTTTCTTCGGAATTGCTGGTGCAAGATTACAAAATAAGCGTCTGGTGGTACGGAGCATGACTTGTCAAGCAACACGTTGAAAATTCCAAAATGGTGTTATGTGACTCTTCTTGCAACGGCGATTCTGCAAGCATTTTATCGGCACACGCCACAACTTTGACAAAAGCTTGGTGTGAATGGTTCATTCCGGTGAACTGGAAGTCCGACATGCCAAATGTGTGCCTACAACTAGACGCTGACCAAAAACGGTTGAGACTGTCATTCTTTGAGTTGTTAATTGTTTAGTGTTTCCGGGCAAGAATGTGAGCTTGTTTGACCCCTATCAGAGGCTTATCAAGTACTCCCTCCGTCCAATAATAACTGTCTCAAGTTTGCAAAAAAGTGGATGTATCTAGACATGAATTGTAAATTGTACACGTGTGACACATCTATACAACTCTCTCCGTATATAGATATAAGGTGTATTAATTATTCAGGAATTTCCAGAATATAGGGTGTATTGCCTTCCACCACTCATCGGGATAAGTTTTTTACGAATTTGATAACTCATCTCATGCAAACTTATTTTTTTCCCACGTTAGTTAGGCAGAAGTAATTCCGTCCACAACTGGTATCATTTTGCCCTCCACAAGCGTTTTTTTAATTTACGTATCAAAATTGTACACCCTACTTATAAAATGGAGGGAGTATTAATACATCAAAACCATAGAAAGCCAAACGGCTGAACCTGTGTGTACTAAAACATGTCTAGATACATGTGTGTACTAGCTAGCTAGAGAGTCTTATATTTTGATACGGAGGGAGTACAACACATCCAGTAATATGAGTACAGTGTAGAGTACCCATTGATTTAGGTAAATTCACAACAAAATATCTTTCGGAAAAAACAATATCTTGTCATTTTTGGTGTAACCCAGCTCTCTCTCGAAACACGCTTTCGTCCCGCTTTATAAATAAAGCCAAACGGCCGAACCGATAGAAAGTGATGAGGGGATCCTCTTACAAAGCAGATCAAAGATAGAAATGAAAAGAACAAAGAGAACCAAACTTTCCATCGGAGACACTAGAGTGAGCCCAAGTAGCTCTACGATGACGTCCCAAGAGACGACATAGCTCGTAGCCGTCGTCGAGACCGAGATGGTCAAAGGTTTGTTCCCGGAGCCCTCACACGGCTAAAGGTAACCATAACAGCGCCCCCGAGAGGGTAACGATACCCGCAGGCATCACCGCCATTGGCGCCGGAGCACAGAGCTTTCGCTCGGAAAAACCTTCACACCACGCTCGAAATGTCAAAACCGCTCACTATCTCCGAATCTAGCCTCCGTAACAGGATCCGGGAGCTACCTTAGCCGAAGCGCCGCCAACGCCAGGAACCCCGCAGTCCGCTCCTTACCATCCACACGACCAAGGAGAAAGGCCATCACCACCGCCACGTCGCTCATCGTAGAGACGTCCGCGCAGTCAACCTTCTAGGGTCGCCTCCCCGGCGTCCACGAACTCGAATCCCGAAAGTGACAACAACGCACCGCGAGGCTCGGACGTGGTAGGAAGTCGATAGAACTAAACTCGCGTGGGCGGCAGGAATGCAGTAAGCAGGCGGCCGCCTGCCACCCGCCAGTCGCACTCCGGCCTCCGACCGCATGGCAACCAATAGGAGGAGATCCACTGTCCTCCACCGCTAAATGCAGTCACCGACCGGACGCAGCAGCAAGGCTTGTTAGGCCTAGATCCGGCCAAGATCACGCCCGACTAGCCCCGCCGCTCTAGCAATATTATATAGAAGATTGGCTCAAAACAAAGTTTTCTCCCTTCAATCAAGTTGGATCACTAGACTTGCATACTGTCTTTGCCGAAGAACTCAAGAACTAGTGTCCGGAGTTTGAAGTGGTCAAGGAGGATCGAGTCATCGCTCTTTTGGTGCGTCCTATACGGGGACAAAATCGTCTTACAAAGGATACTTTGTCGAGAGAATCACATTTGAGATGTTAAAACAAGAGGGGCAACTTTGGAGGAAAAGAAGGCAACAACTTTGAGTGTGAAGCCTCTAATCTCCGTCCCATGCATCATGCAAGGCACGCGCGCAAGAAGAGAGAAGCGCTCCACAAGCTTTCCGTTTGCTGAACCAGTAAAGGCAGATTTGGTAGGTGGGGGCCAACCGAAGAAAAAAAGTGGCTGTTTATGTATGCGTGTTCGATGATTTGTTTTGTAAAACAATTCATGGAGATGTATGTTTGAATTGGAAGCAATCAAGCAATGTGGCCATATGTAATCGAACTTTTTAAGACCCTGCGGCCTGCATCGAAGTCCCCAGACTACACATCATCGCCTATTGACGAGGATACACGTCGGTCTCGATACAGTACAAGACCTCGGCACTCTGGAATTTTCGGTACAAGAGTAGCAGTAAGCTGCCGACGGGACCAGGGTGCGGTACAATTTCCTGCTGATTCGGTGACTAAATGATGAAGTGATTGCACTTGATGTGCTACCAACTCCCAAACCACTTTGGTACTAGACATCAATGGGTTACTAGTACTGTTAATCTGCTACTTGTACATTTTCTCGCTCGACGGGAGCCTCATGATTGCAGTGCAATGAAGGAATAGTCGCCAACTGTTTGCTCTCTTCTGCAAGCAACTAAGCTGCTACAGTAAGAGTCATGATCATTCGAGTCACTGGCCTGGTTGACCAACGAGAGAATCTTTAAGGCATACTATTACAAGATTCTTAAAATGTTATTAGCATTGCTTTACTTTCCAGTTAGAGAGTTTGCAGCAGCGAAATTGGTGCTTTGCTAACGTGAAAGGAACGGCTCACAGCCTCTGCTTGGGAGGAATAAATTCCGTCACAGGATCACCATCATTGAATGGTCATAAGGAGCATGTTTTGATAAAAAGCTTGAAGAAAAGGGCAAGAGATATAGATGGGCTGACATTCGCTTTTGGTGATCCAGGATTCCAAAATAAAAAAGATCATGGCAGAATTGACGAGTTACTAAGTTGGATATGATGGTGAATCATGTCATGGCGTCCTGGCATTCTGCTGTCTGTATCATATCGAACAGACAAAGATACCGAGGCGAGGATGACAAAGACCACACTCACAGGACAGCACAGAACACAGCAGAATAACATCGGTAGTAGTACTACACGACTACAATACCAAGGGTCATCCAACACAATCGTTTACATGAAGTTCCATGTTCAATCTTTACAAGCTCCATCACCAACACTATGCAGCATTTTCGACACCCATGTCGCCACCATCCACAATTTTGCCAGCTAGGTTAGCATGTATGCATGTCACTTCGTACTCTGTATTGTTAAGGTTGCAAGGCAGGCCTGTGATCAGAACAGGGAGTACATTGAGTATGGCGGCCAACCTGTGCACTATTCAAGCCTGAATCTGCGCTTCCATTAGTCCAGTCATTGTGAAGGCCTGGTGGCGACGACTGTTGGAGCAATGTGCCTACCATACCAGTTCTCATGCCTGATGCCGTGTTTTGGTAGAACGTGTTATACCCACCAGGGGCCATGTAGCTACTGGCACCTCCATTCCAATATTCAGGCTTCTGATTTGGTGTACTGCTTACGGACGGAAAAGTGCAGCAGCATATCATGGGGTTTTGATCCCCACTCATGCACTGCAACATGCCACCAGGTAGGGCGGTAATAGACAGTGATTTGATGCACCAAAACTGGGGCCATGAAGCTGTGTGGGTCTCCAGATGGTATCAGTGGAACTGAGTGTGGAAGGTATGCTCACACTATTGCTTTGTCTGGTATTACCACCATCTTCGAGGCACTCCGAGACCCAGCTAATTATGTCTGGTTGGTCTGTAATAGAGCATGACTCTTGTACCGGGGCATCAGATGTAGAGCACAGTGCAGAGCAAGTTGAGGAGCTCATTGGTACAGAATTGCCCGAAGCAGAAGACTGGTGAAGCACCTTAAATCCAGGAGGACAAACTAGTCTTTTTCTTTCCTTGCTATCCTTGGCCAATATATCAGTGGAAGATAGGACACTGACTGGTCTTGGTAACGAATGCTCTCTGACTGTTCAGATGAAGCTTGATCTCCTGACAGTCATTTTCGCAGTGCACGAGCTGTGATCCCCTCCTTGTGCTGAAGTTTGATGTTTGCCATCACTGCGCACAACTTGACTACTGAGAATGCTACGGCAGTCACTTACACTTGTTACATCTTTATCTGCAACAGATGCCTTTTGTTGATATGAGATCTGAGGTTTACTCTCAGATGCCAAGTTTCTGTGTGAATTGAAAGCTTATATGTCCCAACTGATGTCTGCGTCACCGCATCAGAAGTTGAAAGATTACTGAGCACGGTGGGACTGATACTCTGCACTGCAGTTGCACTGGATGATGCAGTATTCACAGAAAGCTGCATGTCTTTTCCTTGGACTGGAGTATCTTTGATATGTGAGCATGCACTCTTTTCCTCTGCTCCAGCATGAGACTTAAGAACTGCCGAGGGCAGCTGGTTAGTTAACCTATGGGGAGATTCCTGGGTATCTGGAAAGCTACCTTATTGTGTTCATCTTTTAGCATAGCCAGTTTCTTAGAAATCCAAAGACCTTCTTGTCCAGTGGCTTTAGACCTTGTACCAGTAGATGTCAACTCCCTGGTAAGTACAGTAAAGCGACGACTTGGTCCGCTAGATCCTTGTGAAACTATATTAGCATATTGTGGTTTTCTCCATGAAGTTTCAACTGGTCCATTTACTGCTGAGGTCATTTGCTTCGAATCTGAACTTTCATTTCCCAAATGTGCAGATACTTGGGATTTATCATCACTGGAACCCAACTGCTCATCGGGTCGATCCTTTGGTCCAAGCGGTTGTAATTCTTGAGACTTAGAGGCAACCTTGGTTTGTTGACTAAGTATGCTCTCATGGTTATTCAGCTGATGAAGAGCTGCATTTACAATGGATGGCAGCTTGCCAGAGCGATCAATTGAATCACTGTCAACGGATGGGACGACGGCCATCAGTTTACGTTATTAAACAGCAGGATCATCGATCAGGAGCCAGCACAAAAAAAATTACCGTAGAATTGCTGCTGTCGGTGTACTAGGATTCGTATTGCCAGCTCTGGGTACTACTCCATCATTGATGCAAATCTTCAGATGCAAGAAACACGATCAGTACAATGATGTAAAACATTAACACATACCAAGCCGGACTTTTCCATTACAGATAAAAACAAATAATGGCATTGACAAACATATCTCCATAGAACATTCTTTCAGACAAAGTCAAGTTCTTACTTTATCTTTGGAGTTCCCAGTACAATTGGTAGTTCTTGAATTGCAGCCCCATGGCGAAGGTAAAGTACTTCCTGAACGCTGTTGGGGACCATTCATATTCATTCCCAACAAATGCTGAAGCCTTATCTCAGAAAAGAAATGAAAATTTTGAGATTCGTGCATCTGATAATATCTCAAATTTATGGAGCGTAAATTAGCTATAAATTTTCTATAAGTTTATGGAGTATTATAATTATGGCTAGAGTAAAAGTGGATGTGGAAGTCTAAAGCTTGAGAGAAGGCAGAATAAATGGGTAAGATATTAATGATTAAGACGCAAAAGTTTCTTGCAATATATGTGCTCCCAGTGACTGCTGATAAAGCATAGAAAGGAGCAACCAAGAATGGGTAACCAAGAAACAGCTTGAATAATCCGGATAATGGGCCATATGATTCAAAATGTGCTGCAACTAATTAAGAGAGCTGATAATGAGGTAGTACAAAAGCCACGTGGTAACATGGAAGAATTATACAAGGCTACAGAACGTATGAACTGTATGTGAAAAGACAGGAAAAGAAAGGTATGACAGACTACAACCAGAAGCAGCTCAGAACAACTGTTGAGTTCTCAATAATCTAGCTTCAGATTTATTGTAGCATCTGCTTCTTTTGAGAGTATAGAAGCATATTGGTCTTGGAGCACGTTTGCCTTGCGGAAGATTTTTTTTTTGCATGAAGTTCAAGATGGCAAATGTAGTTCATAGAACTCGTCATCAGAACACAAGCAAGCTTATCATACCATGGGCAACATATACTCATCACTATGAATGGCTTTTTAACTGGAATTTGCAATGCAGCCTGTCTACAATGGCTGCAAACCATGTTCTGATGTTGAAATAACATGTCGTGTGACTTTTGGGGAAAAAAGGATACCCAAGAAACGTACCATGATAACAGGATCGTTAACCTTGTATAGAATAAGATCCATAAGTTTCAAGCGTAGGTTTGCATTCGCAATTAAAAATATCGGGCATCATGTAAAACAGCATCATCAGATACACAATGAATGAATGCTGATTTATTTAGTCACACGGATGGTTCAGTACTGAATATGTCAACAAGAAAGACTGATTGACAAGTGCTAAGTTAAATTCTAGATGCGCATTTATGGGTAGTAGCAAATTATACCTTGCACAAAACACACCAACATCATCTTTGGTACAAATATCTTCTGGTAGGGCTTTCTGGTGCACATATGAACAGTTTGTCTTTTGGCAAACCTGAGGTAAGAAACAGTGAAGTTTTAATAGAAAAGGAAGAAGTCAATAGTTGCAGGCGAGTGAAGATAGTGGTTTGGTTCAATATGTAACACACACCTTATTGCTTAGCCATATATGACAATATCTCGTAACACCAAAGGTTGCTCTACATGATCAACATATAAAAAGGTAAGGCATAAACTGCATAAAACACGAGGTAGGTGATGTTTAACTAAGTATTTAGTATTTTACGGAAATGTTACTTTAAAAGTCTGCCGTTCAAGATGTAACCATTAACAGATTCTATGCACAATACAGCTTCCTCTTCTCTCGAATATGTGACATACCTGTAGAGAGACAAGCAGCGAATTACACGCAAGCCAAAACAACATATCGATTGACATAAAGACAAAAACACATCTGAAGAGCTGAAAATAAACATATCGACTGAAATGTAACAGAAGCCATTGGACTTGATTACTTGGGTGGTGGGGGTATGTCGGTGGTATTTATCGTGTCGGAGTCACCATTAATATAGTGTGGCCAGAGCTACACAAGGATTACGAGTCGACCTGTCGCAACTTGTCGCTCGGGTACCGACAAGTAGACAAGTCGCGCGACAAGTCGTGACTTGTAGCAACTTGTCGCAACTTGTCGAGGTTTTGAACTTGTCGCTGGGGTACCGACAAGTAGACAAGTCGTGCGACTTGTCGCGACTTGTCGAGCGACACTTAATCCTTGGAGCTACATATCTAATGTTAGATCATATTTTGGTGGCATGAATAAGGATGGATTGTCTATGTTACTAAGAGGTCAGAGACAGGTTACACCATATGAAGTTGAATATTTCACGCACTCTTCGCTTTTTCTGAAATGTGTCTGTGGCTTTTACTGGTTGATATCTGTCTAGATCTGACCCCATGGCCAAGAATGCTACCTATTCATCGAGTGATTGTTTGACTAGTTCCCACTCCCTCGGTGCTAAAGGGATATATTTTCCATTTGAAACTTCTACCAAGAAACTTACACACGGCCAGAGTCAGGAAGCTGTTGGTTAGCTCCAATGTTGTCGATAATGATGTTTTCTATTTTCCCATATTGTCCAAGAAAACTCTTTTGCCTTAGCACCTGCGTGAACAATGAACAATTATATTTTTCATATGCATTACAAGTTTACAACCAAAGTCTAGTATAAGTTAAGGTACTAAACGATGGCAATTTACACTAAAGAAAATTTACCTTCTCACTGCCAAACTCAGAAGGCATCCCAATAATATACACAAGCTTCCTCTGAATCACACGGACATTATTTGGATCTATTGGTTCTTCTACAACTCTCAACTGATTCTTCACTGACTTCTGCTTTTGAAGTTTCGTTTGTTCTTGTTGCAAGTTTGATTTGTCAGCACAAAGTTCCTTTAATCTGCAAGTGTAAAACAAAACACTAAGTCACACAATAGTCACCAAATTAATTGGATAAAAAGTATGCTAAATTAGAATCGTATAAGAAATAAAAAATGGACAAATAGGGAAAACAGAAGGGAACTTAATGAATGCGATAACAGGGCATTTTAGCAACGAAGTCATAAAACACATGCATTTTGTTGCTGGTGCTCGTCTCCAAAATCCTATCCTTGTTGTAGATAGAACGGCATCCAGGGCACCTCCCACCACATTCATCCTTCTGGTCCATCTCCATTATATGATGCCAGCACCAAAGACATATCTACCAAAATATAGATTATAAATATACTGTGATTTGATTGATACACGACTCCACAAGAAAAAGGCACCATGAATTGTTAATCATGTGCCTACTGTATGAAATGAGCAACAGTATAAGAAGTATAAGAAATAAAAGCGGCAGCACAAGCATTTAATTCACAGAAGTAATAGAGAAAATACCTATGTGAAATCTATTATAATATCATTAGCTGGCAGCAAAGAGCAGACGCAGCTCATATATTAGATGTTGCTTGCAGTATTCATCTCTTGGTACTTAGTAAGGACACAGGTTTGGGGGTTTAGGTACAAAACTACTAGTCCTGTTAGCTTAAACGTGCAGGAAAAAACTTTGAATGATTTAGTTGATACCCATATTGCTAGTACTGATATTAAATTTGTAAACAAAATACTATAGGACACATACTGTATTCTATTGACCTTTCATTTAAAAGCAATCCTTAAGACACTTGCCAGAGATGGCATCACATATACTTTTGCTCAATTTCACAATGATACATAAAAACACAATAATCTTTAAGGAGATGGGAGTAAGATCAGAAGACAAGAACTGATGTCTTTAGTGGTTCCAAGGCATTTCATAGACCCAAGATATACCATAAGATCAGAAAAAAAAAAAGGAAGTAGCACATTATAATCAGATGAAGTCAAACCCCAAACATGATTCTCAAGCCAAGCAATGGACTTTTTACCTCGTATCCACATTTACAAGGCTTCAGATGTTTATCTGTCAAATCCATCGTCTCCATGCAAAGTGGGCATTTGTCTTTAGCTTGGGTACTCATGGTATCTCAAGCCAATATGTACGGCAATAGAAGAACTGAAATAGGGAAAAGGAACTTCATTAACAATTAAACTAATGTAATAGACATCAGAATGTTACAAGGTCTATATCTTATCGAGTAGACAAAAATCAAGAGTATCAAGATTACACTAAGATATCCCTGTTCCGTTTAACTGAGGAAAAATAACAATTGCTGAAAGCATTGCCACGAGTAGCATACGCTCCTGGTTGCTTTGTGTAAACTCTGGGCACAAAGTGAAGATGAATCAAGCTACATAATCATCATGCATCTTGAAACCAAGTACGTTAGTCCAAATGTGTTGGCAAGGAGAATCCAACCAAGAGGTTGCAAATTACTTCCGAATCCCTTCTACAACTCATAAGATTTTTTCGAGAGTACAACTCATAAGATTTTTTAACTTCCCCATCACCGAGAAGTTGTCCTGACAAGTGACAAACACTGTGTCAAGCTAATCTAATGACAATAATAAAGGGTCTACATGCAAATCCCAGGCTCCTGGAGGTGCATGCAGGCAAACCACACTTAAATCAGACTAAAGGCGTCTTAACCACACAACAATGCAGGTCCGAAGATTAATAATAGGACCCATCTAATTATGAGTTTAAGATTGTCGCCATCAGTCCGCATCAAAACCCTAGATAAAAGGGAACCGTACAGACTCATCATTAATCATCATTTCCCTAAAACCCCAACCCCAGATAGCCCCCAACTCCAACAAACTTCAAGTAAATTTTGATTCTCAGCAAAATTAAACTGCGGGTAAAGCAAATCCATCTAAGATTAACTTCAAAACACCTAAACGCGCAGCACTAGGGGAACCCCGATAGTATCCCCAAACTGATGAAATAACCGCCCAAAACCGCCGCCTACGCATGGCACATTCCGCCGCGATCAAAATCCCAGCGCGCAATCGCAACAATCCGCAGGTCGCGCTCGCCCAAACCGCCGCAAAATCGCCCCCAAATTTCAAACCAAAAACCTCGGCCAAACCCCAAAGCCCTAAGAAATTTTCCCCACCGCACGCACGCGCTTCGACACACTGACCCCGGCGGCGGCGCTCGGGAGGGGACCAAAATACGGCGGAACAAGGCGCCGATTCGGCCCGGGAAACCCGGAGCCGAAAACCCCACATTGCGACGGCCCGAAGCCCTAGCCGGCGGAACTGGAGAGTCGAGCGGGGGTCGCGATCGGGGACGGGGAGCGGGCATAGTACTCACGGCGGGTCTGATCGGCGGCGCGGGGCTGCCGGCTCGGTCGGCGGCGCTCCCTCCCTAGCCCTCCGCACCTCGGTCTCCTCTGCCTCTCTCTCTCCTGCTCTGCTCTGCTCCCCTCTGTTGCGCCTGAAAGACGAAGAGCTTTGGCCTGGTTTTTTTCTCGTGGGGAAAAGGAGGTGAGAGTCGAGTCGAGTCGGGTCTTGTTTTTTTCTCGCGTCCGAGTAACAAGCAACGCAAGTCTTTAATTATTGGCAGGGAGAGCGACCTACCAAAGCTTACACACGCCGACGCGTCACGCTGACACGTGGGGCCGTCCTATTGGTGGGGACCAGTCACCGTGTCTCGGGGTCGCCACGTCGGACGGACGGCCAGGGCTTTCTTGCTCCCTCATCCCTGACCCTGGCGCGGCCGTACGATGCCCATTTCTCTCTCACGCCATCCCCACATGGATGGGGTCCACGTGTCAGACCCTCCATGGTACAGCACGCGTGGCAGCACCCACAGATGTGCCCTGTCGTTTCTCCGGGGTATATCCACCCGGCGAGGGAGCAAAACTTTTCACACAGGCGCTCGGTCATACCCGGGGGAAAAGCCTGCGCGCCGGTACGGGTGGCCCACCTGTCCGTGGGGTGACGGGGAAGGGTGACCGGGGATTCATGGGCCGCTACATTGAAGTCTGGAGATTTTTGTTTGTTTGTTCTGGGAATGGGAGATATGGCGTGGTGGGTGGGGAAAGTGACTGACTCTCGGGACGACGGGTTGGAGGAGCTGCGACCCGTGATACCCCAATACCCTGGGTCCACCTGTGGGCCCGGGTCAAGGGTTCGGACTTTGGACTGGGTCCCATCCGCAGAGGCATTAAAATGCCGTACTTTGGTTGCAGGGAGCACGGGACCACGCGCGCAGCTCACCGCATGCGTTTGTTGGATGAGCCACCCGTACCCGTAGCTGTTTCTGTTCTTCAGGATTGATTCTATTCTATAGCACTGCGCTGCCTCTGAGCATGGGCATAAATGAGCTCCCATGGTTCTAGTGTCGGCCATGCCCCATGGATAATGGGATACAACAACTGATGTGCGCTACCATCGGTCTAGACAAAGAAGCGAACATGGACCGTTGTCTTTGTTCATTGCGTGTTTTTTTGGGCTTGTTTTCCGCCGAAAAGAACAGGTCGAACGAAACAAACGCATCGCGGTGCATGTGTCACTCTAGTTCACTAGTTTATTAAATACATTCACATATTTGACAGATTATTAATATTTCTTTTCTATTATATTTTTAATAAACTGGCAATCGGGAATTATTTTAAATTTGGAATCATTTTAAAATGAGACTATTTTCAAAATGAACAATTTTTAAATTTGGTCCCATTTTAAAAAATGAACAATTTTTAAATTTGGAACCATTTTTTAAAATTGGAACCATTTTCAAACTGGTAATATTTTTAAATTTGGAACCATTTTCAAAATGAACATTCTTTTATTTTGGAACCATTTTCAAAAAATGAACAATTTTCAAATTTGGAACCATTTTCAAATTTGGAACCAATTTAAATTTGGAACCATTTTTAAATTCGGAACCATTTTCAAGAATGGAACCATTTTCAAAAATGAAGAAGTTTTAAATTTGGAACCATTTTAAAAAATGAACAATTTTCAAATTTGGAACCATTTTTTAATTTGTAAACATTTTAAATTTAGAACCATTTTTAATTTGGAACATTTTTAAATTTGGAACCATTTTCAAGAATGGAACCATTTTCAAAAAATGAACAATTTTCAAATTTGGAACCAATTTAAATTTGGAACCGTTTTAAAATTGGAACCATTTTTAAATTTGGAACCATTTTCAAAACTGAACAATTCAAATTTGGATTCAATTTTAAATTTGGAACAATTTTCAAAATGGAACCATTTTTAAAAATGAACAATTTTAAATTTAGAACCATTTCCAAAAATGAACAATTTTCAAATTTGGAACCATTTTTAGTTTGGAACCATTTTTAATTCGCAACCATTTTCAAAATGGAACCATTTTTTAAAATGGACAATTTTCAAATTTGGAGCCATTTTTAGTTTGGGACCATTTTCAAATTTGGAACCATTTTCAAAAGTGGAACCATTTTTAAAAATGAACAATTTTTAAATTTGGAACCATTTTTAGTTTGGAACCATTTTCAAATTTGGAACCATTTTTAATTTGGAACCATTTTAAAAAATGGAACCATTTTTAAAAAATGAACAATTTTCAAATTTGGAACCATTTTTAGTTTGGAACCATTTTCAAATTTGGAACCATTTTTAATTCGGAACCATTTTCAAAATGGAACCATTTTTTAATTTGGAACCATTTTCAAATTTGGAACCATTTTTAATTCGAACCATTTTCAAAATGAAACCATTTTTAAATTTGTAACCATTTTTAAAAATGGAACCGAATTAAACGGTTCCATTTTTAAAAGAAACGAAAGCAAAAAAGGAAACAAAAAATAAAAACAGGAAAAGAAAAAGAAATGAAAAAGAAAAACGAAAAAATAAAGAAAAAGAAAGAAACAAAAAAGAAAAACAAAAAAAGAGAAACATAAAAGAAAAAAGAAAAAAGAAACAGAAAAAGAAAAAAGAAACGAGAGTGCGTACCTAATTGGGCCCGGCCCAGAAACAGCTCCTCACGCAGCGCGAGCGTACGCTCTTCAGGCGGCGCTGGAATTATGGGGCGCACGCGGGCGGCATATAGGTTTCGCGCGGAGGAGGTGCTTCCCGCGGCTTCGCTCTTAACTCCGAAAGGGTAGAACTTACTGGACATGTCCTTTCGAAATATTACAAGCAAATTGCCACCGGAGGGTGCCGGCCGACCCAAACCCAAACTTACCCATGGGACTGGTTTCTCGTTTGTTTCCCTTTTGTTTCTCATCTTCCCTCTTCGCGAGTAGTTTTTATTTTGCATCTCTGGTGAATGGATTGTTGCTGCTTGCTCCATTGCACTATTGTACGTGTATTATACTACGGGCGTACATACAATTCGGTCAGTCCAGCCGACTAGCTATATGTACGTGTATTACACTAAGGAGTGCGTACAGTCCGCCATCCGGCACGGTCCTAATTGGCTGACATAACATCAAATGACTTGGGGACACTGACTTGTGGGTCCGCCGCATGTGGGTCCTTCAGGTTAGGTGATATCAGTCTACTAATTAAAAAAGCATCATGTGAATACACAATATAATGATACATTTAAAAAAATAGTCACCCATGTGTTGATTCTAGTAGTATTCTATAGTGATCATTTTATCCAAATTTTAGTGATTCATATGTATTTTATTAAACGCAAATCAACAAAATACACGTTTTTAATGACTCTAAGGATGTTTGAGACAATTTCACAAATTACAACGCCGTCTGATTGCCAAACACTAAAAGTCACAACAACAGTTTTTTCTACGTAGTAGCTTTGCCTCCACAACAGCACAGCCAGCTACAACCAGCACAAACAAACACACCCTCAATCTCCTCCCAAACAAGGTGAGCTACCATCTCCGGTTGGAGGTCTGAGTTTCGGAAAACCCCCTTGTTCCTTTCCTTCCAGCATCTCCACATTGCATAGATGAAGGCGTCGCTTGCCTTCTCGCCATTTATGTCGTGGGACCCCTACGGTCATGCCATTCCACCAATTGTCAATGTTTTGCCCCATGTGAGAGGGGGGAAGTGGCAGGGGCAATGCCGATGGAGTCACTCCAGCAGAAAAACCTTCTCTCTAACAGTCGTGGAGAAGCTGCGTTTCGGCAGAAGGTGTTGCACGGTCTCCAGATGGATTATGCAAAGCTTGCAAACCGTGTCATGCGGCCATCCCTGTAGCGTGAGGTTCTTTGACGTCTGAATCTTTCCATGCAACGCCAGCCAAGCAAAATACCGGCACTTAGGCTCTGCATGGGCTCTCCAAATATTTGCTGCGCGGAATGGCGGGCAAGCCCCTAGGAATTGGCAACGGCGGGATGAATACCGCCACTTAGGCACCGCATGGGCTCTCCAAATCTTCGCTGCGTGGAATGGCGGGCAAAGCCCCCAGGAATTCGCAACAGCAGGATCTCATGAAGATGTACGGCATCGAGCATTTACTCCTTGTGTGTTATAGTCGTGTCTATAGGTGACAAAGATGTGAGTTGTTTCTTCATTATCGAGTGAAGAAAATACTTATGTCCAAAGGGTGGAGCTTGTTTTTTTTGCTTATTCTGGGAATCAGGATATGGCGTGGTGGTGGGGAAAGTGACTATCGAGACGACGAGTCGGGTTGGTGCTACTGTTGTGACCTGTGATACCGCTAGATGGATGAGGTGGGCCCGCAGCTGTAGCCGGGGGAGGCGTACAGCTGACGGGCTCAATTATCGTGCGTCAGTGGTATCCTCCACACCACTGACGCACGCCCTAACAAGCCCGTCAGTGATACGCCTCCCCCGGTACCACGCTGCGGGGCCCTCGTACCACTGACGTGCGCTTTTTCAGTGCGTCAGTATTGTGATACGTACCACTGACCCGCATGGGTCCCGCACGTCAGTGGTAAGTGGGTCCCGACGACTAGCCATGCATGTTTATATATGGTTTAATTAGGGTTTAGGGTTTTTAGGGATTTAATTAGGGTTTAGGGTTTAATTAGGGTTTTTAGGGGTTTAATTAATTAGGGTAATTAAGTGGGTCTCGATCAATGACCAACCTCGCGATTATATGGGGCCGGGAGCTTTAATTAGGGTAATCAAAACTCAGAGGTACACCGGTGACGTGAAGTTAAGATACTACGGAAGGATCGAGGAGATTATATCGGGCGGGGCGCTTTAATTATACGTACTCTGTAGAGGGTGCCGATGTTCCGTGTCAGATGGGTTAAGATCGAGCATCATTGAAGAAGACCGATACTTCACCACCATGGTTAATTATACCCGAAGCCGGCACTTCAACAAGCGTGAAACGTCACCGCACAAAATGAGCCATGGGTATTGGCTAAGCACGTGTTCCAATATATGCTTCTCCATAACCGACCCGTCACGGCCTAGCCGTGTTGTCGTGAGGAGAGGCAAAAGGAACATCGTCGGAATGGATGGAGTCGCCCACGAGGAAGACTTCGACATGTACGGCGAACCAAATATAATATAGAAGATGAAGACGTCGACGAGGCAAGATACACCACGAGAACAAGCAGGACCACACTACCGAGGTCAGGTCGTCCGTTCAAAAGAACAAGTCATGATGTGGGGCTAAATTATTCAACGGCGACAAAAAAGGCAAGAAGATTGTTAAACGCTGAGAAACTATATGCATATGTATCTCTCTTTTGCATAATTATGGACTTGTATCCATCAACACATATTTTTGTATAATTATGTGCTTGTTTGTATCGATCAACTAATATTCGATGTGTGCGGCAAAACTATGCATGTATCGTCTCTCTTTTGTACAATTACGCGCAACCTGTATCGATCGATCAACCAATATTCAATGTCCAATACGACAGCGACGAACCACGCGTGCAGTATGAGGACTGCATCGACTTCGACTACTCCACCGATAGCAGCGGTGGTGAACAAGGCATAATCTCAAACGCCATCCCTTTTCAAGTCTATATGGCTCTGGGAAACAACGGCACAGGAGGCGAGACATCTGAAGCCGCAGCTCGTTGCGCACCACCAGCATATCTCGCCACGGTTACCATGCCAGACGGTCAGACACAACTCGTCATCACGGAAGAGATGGCAGCAAAAGCAAAAAAGGTCATTGAAGAATGCCTCCTAATGCCCGAAGGTTCGACTGGCGAAGAACTCGCGACATACCAATACTTCATGTGGCAAGAAAATCTTCGACTGAAGAACTACAAAGCAACACTCGACGAGCGGAGGAGACATGCCAGCGTGTCGAGCACGCGGCAGCACAGTTGTCATCCCTTCACTCGACAGGGCAAACTTCCGCACGACATCGTTCCAGGGTGCCACGCCTCTCCGAGAGGGACCGAGCGGATCTTGCCCGCAATCTGGATGTGTCGTTCATGACAGTCGACGAAGAAGGAATCCATGTCCCAAGACAACTGAAGGAGCCTTGATGTCAGTATCCGCATATCTCAGAACAATGCAGCCAGCTGCAAACGATCCAAACGAGGCAATGCACCGTCAGCAAATCAGATCTCTCGATTTAGCTGCTGCGGCATTGGCTTCGGCAGTCGACGGTGTCGAAGGAAGCACGCCACATGGGGGAAACAGAGCCCACCACGCGGAAATCCCACAAGGAGCACTGCCAACCCGCGCAATCGCGCCCGCACCGTCACAATACGCGAGGACCGAGATCGTGGACGTCGTGATAGCGATAGGAGCACTCGACACCGCACGGAGGACAGCGGTGCCCACGGAGCTCCTCGGGCGGCGAGTCACGCTCGGATGATGAATTCGAGCCATGTGGGTCCTTGTGTTTCAGTCGATGCATTCGCGAGACCAAGATGCCCAAAGGGTTCAAACTCACATCTTAGACACCCAAATTCAACGGTCGCCAGGAGCCAGCATCTTGGCTAGAGGACTACAAGATAGCAGTCGCATGCCAACGCGGAACTCTCACAACTGCCATGCAGTACATACAGCTGATGCTCGAGGGCGTGGCCCGTGCTTGGCTCAGAAACTTACCCCGTCATGCATACGATTCATGGGACGACTTCTACGAGGACTTCGTCTAGAACTTCAACGTGACATGCGACCGACCTGCCACGTTCGAAGAACTGCGAGCATGTAAGCAGCGTTCGGACGAGACGCTGCGATCATACATCCGACGCTGGACCACCATACGCAACTCCATAGGCACTGTCTCAGAGGACAGGGCTATCGATGCTTTCACAGCAGGCCTCGCAAGGCTCGACTTCCAGGAAGCACTCGGGCACTGATGTCTACGCACGCCTCTATTCTTGTAGACAGTGTTGGGCCTCCAAGTGCAGAGGTTTGTAGAACAGCAGCAAGTTTTCCTTAAGTGAATAACCCAAGGTTTATCAAACTCAGGGAAGTAGAGGTCAAAGATATCCCTCTCAAGCAACCCTGCAATTAAGATACAAGAAGTCTCTTGTGTCCCCAACACACCTAATACACTTGTCAGATGTATAGGTGCACTAGTTCGGCGAAGAGATATTAAAATACAAGTGATATGGATGATTATAAGTGGTAATTGCAATCTGAAATAAAAATGGCAGCGAGCAAACATGAGACAAAATGAGAGTAAACGGTGTTTCAATGCTTGGAAATAAGGCCTAGGGATCATACTTTCACTAGTGGACACTCTCAACAATAATAATATAATTGAATACATAGATATTTCCTCTTCACTATGCTACTCTAAGTTATTCTCTCGTTGGATAACGAACACCAATCCACTGCGTAGGGCTATAAAAGCACACCTTAAAGTCGCATTCCACATCTAGAGAACCCCACACTGTCAACTTGAGCGCCCTAAATAGTACTAGACAAACACCATAATTTCATAGAGACATCCAACGCAAATAATAACTCATGATAAGTATTCCTGTAATCTTTAGCCTAAGAGCCACACACGGTGCGCACACTGTCAACTTCGCACCGTGGGACAAAGGTGACTCCGGAGTTTACATTAATAAAACCACTCAAGTAGCATATAAGATAATGAAGAGTAACATCTATGGATTCAACTAGATTACAAAGCACATGATCACATAAAGATCACACCATGGGAGAGAGAGATAGACCACATAGCTACCGGTAGAGCCCTCAGCCCCGATGAAGAACTACTCCCTCCTCATCATAGGAGGCAGCAACGGCGATGATGGAGGCGGTGGCGTCGATGGAGATGGCTCCGGGGACAATTCTCCGTCCCGGCAGGGTGCCGAAACAGAGACTTCTGTCCCCTGAATTAGGGTTTTGGATGGCAGCGGAGCTCTGGAACTTTTCTGGGGAAATCGTCCAGGCACTTAGGGTTTTCGCGTCGGGGGGAATAAGTAGGCGAAAGGGCGGCGGCTGACGACCCCCGAGGGGCCCACACCACCCTAGGGCGCCGGCGGCGCGCCCTAGTGGCGTGTGGGGCCCTGTGGCTCCTCTCGTTGCTCCTTTGGTCCTTCAGGTGTGTTCTGGTAAAATAGGGATCCCCGTGAAGTTTCGTCCAATTCCGAGAATATTTCCAGACTAGCTTTTCTGGAATACAAAAACAGCAGAAAACAGGAACTGGCACTTCGGCATCTTGTTAATAGGTTAGTCCCAAAAAATGTATAAAAGTGATATAAAGTAGATGCAAAACATGTAGCAATTGGTATAAAACAAGCATGGAACATCAAAAATTATAGATACGTTTGAGACGTATCAGCATCCCCAAGCTTAGTTCCTACTCGTCCTCGAGTAGGTAAACGATAAAAACAAAATAATTTTTGAGGTGACATGCTACATCATAATCTTGATCATATAATATTGCAAGGCACATGTAAATGAATGAAGTGATCCAAGTCAATGGTCTATAATTTGCTACCAAATAGATAATGAGTAAACAATGAATCACACAAGCTAAACGTTTTCATGAATAGTACTTTCGAGACAAGCATCAAACAGTTTTGCATAAGTGTTAACTCATAAAGCAATAGTTTCTAATAAAAGGTATTTAATCAACACAAAGGAAGAATTAGTTTCAGCATTTGCTTCAACTTTCAACATATTTATCTCATGGATATTGTCAACACAAAGTAGTATAACAAGTCCAATACGTTGCATATAACGCATGTTGTAACAAAGTTGACACTAGTGTTTGCTTGTGGAAGACAGAAAGAATAGGAAAACTGACTCAACATAAAAGTAAAAGAAAGGCCCTTCGCAGAGGGAAGCAGGGATTAATCATGTGCTAGAGCTTTTAGGTTTTTGAAAGCATATAGAGATTGCATAAAATATTTGATACTCCTCCCAACCTTGCTAACACAAGCCATGGCTAACCGAATCCTCGGGTGCCTTCCATCAATCACATACCATGGAGGAGTATCTATTTTTGAGAGGTGTTTGTTAATTGTCAACGAATGGTAGCGGGTGAGAACAGTATTCTACCTGTCAAACGGACTTTTAAGAGCGGCTCCCATGAAGGACGTTATTTCTACCAGCAAGGCAGATCATCCCTCTTTCTCTTTGGTTTACACACATTCAGGTATTTCACTGTTTGTCATTGCTTACTGATGAATCAGGGCAAAAGTGTGAAGAGAATTAATTGGTTAAAGTTGTAATTAATTGGGACTGGGCACCCCGTTGCCAGCTCTTTTTGCAATTATTGGATAAGCGGATGTATATGCCACTAGTCCAGGTGTAAAAGTCCATTCGACAAATAGAATAAAGAATAACCACACTAATTCCTCATGAGCTAGTAAACATTGACACAAAAAGGGAATAATAACATTTTGAATAATTTAAAGGTAGCACATGAAAAATTTACTTGGAGTGGCAAGGAAATACCACATATAGGTAGTTATGGTGGACACAAATGGCATGGATTTTGGCTCAAGGATTTGGATGCACGAGAAGCATTCCCTCTCAGTACAGAGTTTAGGCTAGCAAGGTTATGTAAGCAAACAAGAATATCAACCCGTACACCAAGTTTTATATGACAAACATATTGCAAACGTTATAAGACTTCATACCGTCTTCCTTGTTAACCAAACCCTGTTATTAGAAAATATCTAGACCTTAGAGATACCACCGATGCAAACCAAATTTTCAACAAGCTTTACGGTAGTTCTTCACTAATAGGCTTAACTCATGTGATGCACAATTTAATCATGATCTACTTGTTAACTCAAAACAATTGACAAGCATCAAGTTATCCATTAGTGATCTACAAGATTAAGCAAGTTTTTCCTTATACCAATTACCACATGCAACATTTTCTGAACCAACCAAACACCAATCAATTTATTTCATCAACTCTCCAAACAAATATAAGTGAAGCAAGAGAGTACTTTCTACAAAAGAAAGCTAATAGCTCTGACAAGAGATACATGAAAACAAGAGCTAAAAGCTGAACAGCGCTAGATATGAATACTCAACAAATATAAGTGAAGAATAGGAGTATTCTCATGAAAAAGCGGAGCGTGTCTCTCTCCCAATCAAGAATGCTAGGGTCCAGTCAAGCTTTATTGAAAATAAAAGTGCAATACTGAAAATAAAAGCACACAGACGCTCCAAGAAAAGCACATATGATGTGAAAGAATTAAAATATAGTTTCACTAGAGATGACCTGATAATTTTGACGATGAAGAAGGGGATGCCTTGGGCATCCCCAAGCTTAGACGCTTGAGTCTTCTTGAAATATGCTGGGGAGATCCATGGGAGCCTCCCCAAGCTTAAGCTCTTCACTCTTCTTGATCCTATTATATCATCCTTCTCTCTTGACCCTTGAAAACTTCCGTCACACCAAACTCAAAGTAGATCTCATTAGAGGGTTAGTGCATAATCAAAAATTCACATGTTCTATAAAGACGCAATATGATTGTTACTTTAAACATTAGCTACAGCCACTGATGTTATGTGAAGCTCTTCCACCCAAAAAAGAATTTCACTCAACACTAGTAAAAGAGAGAATGCAAAATAAAAAGGCATAATCTGTCTAAAACAGAACAGTCCGCAAAGACGAATTTTTTCGAGGCACTTACGACGCTCAGATCGAAAACTTGAACTAATGAAAGATTCAGACATTCATAAAGATTAGATTTAATTAACAATCTGGTGATTTTAGGAATTTCGTACAGTGAACAGCAAAAATCTGTTTCTGCGCAGCAATCAAAATTAAGCATCGTCTTAACATTAGAGGCTACTCTTGGCACAACAATGCGAGAAAATAAAGATACAAAGGAGTTGCTACAGAAGTAAACATCCTCCTTGACTCAATAAAAGAAAAATTGCAGAAAAAAATAATGGGTTGCCTCCCATAAGCGCTTTTCTTTAACGCCTTTTAGCTAGGCACAAAGCATGCATCAAGTATTACCAAGTGAAGAAAGGTCTAATTCATCAAAAGCTTCATCAAGAACAGGGTTTGTCACACTAGGACTTTTCAGTTTACGTAATTCTTGGGAAGAAAATTTAAATAGACCATTATGTGACTCACCCTCAAGCTCATTGAACACGTTATCCGTTTTAAACACACCCGTGGGTTTTGGTTTAGAAATTTTTGGCACATACATAAATTTTTGCTCTCTCCCACAAAAGCCTTTTGCTTTTTAGTTTTTAAAAGTAGAACTTATTACATCCATAGCCTCCTCTAATTCACCAATCCTAAGATTTTGATTATCTTGAATAGTACTAGTTTCTAAAACAGCAATTCTTTCATTAATGGTTCCCAGTGATTCATCAACTTTGCTAGTACTATCAAGGAGATTTGGCAAATTTTTCTCTATAGACTCCAATTTCTTTATAACATCTTCCAAGGTGATCTCATTTTTAATGTTACTAACAGGTGGTGTTCCTACTAGCTCTCAATAATATAACTAGCTTCCAACGCAGGACCAAGAAAGTTACCTCCGTCAAAGTGTCCAAGACATATCTATACCAGCTAGTTATGCCAACATAAAAATTTCTAAGCAGGATCATAGTGGAATATTTTTTAGTACACCTACGATGAGCATCGCTGATTCTATACCAAGCATCTTTCAAACTTTCTCCACTTTGTTGCTTAAAAGATCGAACCTCAACTTCAGGAACCGAAACATGATGAGCCGAACCAGACATGATAACTAACAGAAAACAAAACTGAAAATAAACTAAATGCAAGTAACTAATTTTTTTGTGTTTTTGATAATTGAAAGCAAACAAGATAAAATAAAATAAACTAAGCAAGACAAAAACAAAGTAAAGAGATTGGAAGCGTGAAACTCCCCTTGCAGAAGACTGCTGTCTCCCGGCAACGGCGCCAGAAAAAGATGCTGGCACTGGTTGACGGGAGAGTATTTGAGGATGATGATGATGGTGATGATGTGTACTTCCCCGGCAACGGCGCCAGAAAAAATAGCTTGATGTCTACGCACGCTTCTATTCTTGTAGACAGTGTTGGGCCCCCAAGTGCAGAGGTTTGTAGAACAGCAGCAAGTTTCCCTTAAGTGAATAACCCAAGGTTTATCGAACTCAGAGAAGTAGAGGTCAAAAATATCCCTCTCAAGCAACACTGCAATTAAGATACAAGAAGTCTCTTGTGTCCTCAACACACCTAATACACTTGTCAGATGTATAGGTGCACTAGTTCGGCGAAGAGATATTAAAATACAAGTGATATGGATGATTATAAGTGGTAATTGCAATCTGAAATAAAAATGGCAGCGAGCAAACATGAGACAAATGAGAGTAAACGGTGTTTCAATGCTTGGAAATAAGGCCTAGGGATCATACTTTCACTAGTGGACACTCTCAACAATAATAATATAATTGAATACATAGATATTTCCTCTTCACTATGCTACTCTGAGTTATTCTCTCGTTGGATAACGAACATCAATCCACTGCGTAGGGATATAAAAGCACACCTTAAAGTCGCATTCCACATCTAGGGAACCCCACACTGTCAAATTGAGCGCCCTAAATAGTACTAGACAAACACCATAATTTCATAGAGACATCCAACGCAAATAATAACTCATGATAAGTATTCCTGTAATCGTTAGCCTAAGACCCACACACGGTGCGCACACTGTCAACTTCGCACCGTGGGACAAAGGTGACTCCGGAGTTTACATTAATAAAACCACTCAAGTAGCATATAAGATAATGAAGAGTAACATCTATGGATTCAACTAGATTACAAAGCTCATGATCACATAAAGATCACACCATGGGAGAGAGAGATAGACCACATAGCTACCGGTAGAGCCCTCAACCCCGATGAAGAACTACTCCCTCCTCATCATGGGAGGCAGCAACGGCGATGATGGAGGCGGTGGCGTCGATGGAGATGGCTCCGGGGGCAATTCCCCGTCTCGGCAGGGTGCCGAAACAGAGACTTCTGTCCCCCGAATTAGGGTTTTGGATGGCAGCGGAGCTCTGGAACTTTTCTGCTGAAATCGTCCAGGCACTTAGGGTTTTCGCGTCGGGGACGTTTGAGACGTATCAGGCACGAGAAGCCGAAGTCCGTTGCCGCTCTCTTGAAGGTCACCAATGAGTGGGCGGACGGCGAAGACTCGATACGAGATAAGCAAAGCGGGTCACCACGCCGTGACAACAAAGACTGGAGTCGCAAGGACGGCCGTAGCAACGACCGTAGAAAGAGGCGCAAATCCCGTAATTATGATGATGAGGAAGGCGCTGGCCTTGTCGCAGCAGTCGACACACGCGACGAACGCGACCGAGGCAGACACCGACAGGACGATCGCGACGGCGACCGATATGACGATCGCAGTCGCGATTACGCCCCGCGCAATGATGGATACCGCAAACGGGAGTGGAGAAAACCCCGAGAAGAGCCGCAAAATGAACGGGAACTCGAGGAGGAAATCAAGGAACAATGCCGATTCCACATGTTCAAAGGTGAAGATGGTAAGCTTCACTCGAAACATCTGCTGAAAGACTGTAGAAAATTCACAAGGTTAGCGCTTGGCTACGTCAAACGCTATCACACCGAGGCCGGCTGCGGCGGCGCTACCGGCTCTGCCGCCCCTTCCGGCGCCAGCAGCAGCTAACATGGGGGCGCTATCCATCACCAGCAGCTCATAGAAGCCCAGCAGCAGCAGAACCATATCCCGAGGCACGCGGGCAGATGACATGATACAAAAAGACGTCCCTCTAACAGGGAGCAAAAGCTGATAACCCGACAAGTCAATCTGGCTGTCATGGCGCCACCCGCCGTTCCTGAGTACTTGAAGGGGTCGGAGACCAGCATAACCTTCTCCCGCGAGGATCATCCACCCGCCATAGCTCGCCCAGGGCACGCTGCTTTGGTACTCGACGCTCAAATCGGTGGCTACGCCATGTCCAAGGTGTTCATGGATGGAGGAAGTGGAATCAACATCCTATTTGCAGATACGCTCCGCAAGATGAACCACTCGACGGAAAACTTGCCCAAGTCAAGCAACACCTTCCACGGTATCGTCCCAGGCAAAGCGGTCTACCCGCTCGGCACAGTCCAGTTCCCGGTCATCTTCGGCGGGCCAGGAAACTTCAGGACAGAGAAGATCGACTTCGAGGTCGTCGACTGGAAATCACAATACCATGCTATTGGGACGCCCGACATTCGCTCGGTTTATGGCGGTCCCGCATTACGCATATCTCAAATTGAAGATGCCAGGACCAAATGGTGTCATCACGGTGAACGGGAACTTCCAACGCTCGGACAGTTGCGACAGGGAGTTCAGCAAAATATCCGAGTTCTTCGGCATGCAGAGCAGCTCGCAGAGCTCTCTATCTCCAATGACCGCACATCTTCCCTGAGGCCAAAAAACCGGCACCCGATGCTGCCTTCAGCGCAACAAACGACACACGATCGCATCAGGTGCACCCGACGGATCCGTCCAAGACGGTCAACGTGTCATCAAGCTTAACTCCCGCATAGGAAGGCGCGCTCGTCAAGTTCCTCCGTGAGAACTAGGAAATTTTTGCCTGGTGTCCAGCCGATATGCCAGGTATTCCCAGGGAATTTGCCGAGCACTCTCTTCAATTGTTTCCAGATACGAGACCTGTGAAGCAAACGATGCGCCGCTTCTCGAGCCGAAGCGGAAGGCCATAGGTGAAGAAGTCGACAGGCTACTCGCAGCCAAGTTCATCCGCGAGATCAAGAAATCTGACTGGGTCGCCAATCCAGTCCTTGTGCCAAAAGCATACAGAGATCCTCCGCATGTGTGTCGACTTCACCGCCCTTAACAAGTGTTGCCCCAAGGACCACTTCCCGCTGCCTCGCATCGACCAGATAGTTGATTCGACTGCGGGCTACGCACGCCTATCCTTCCTGGATGCCTACTCAGGCTATAACCAGATAAGGATGAAGGCCGAAGACGAGGACAAAACAGCCTTCATAACGCCACACGGCGTCTACTGCTACACCACAATGCCCTTCGGGCTCAAGAACGCAGGTGCTACGTACCAGCGTATGATGCAAAATTGCCTCAGCAAACAGATTGGGCGCAACGTCCAAGTCTATGTCGACGACATCGTCATCAAAACCAAACAGGAGGACACCCTCCTCGACGACCTGCGCGAGACATTCGCCAATCTCAACCGATACAATATCAAGCTCAACCCCAAGAAGTGCGTTTTCGGCGTACCAGCCGGACAGCTCTTGGGTACCTTGTCTCAGCTCGAGGCATTGAGGCGGACCCGGAGAAGATACAGGCCATACTGACTATGGAACAGCCGACCAAACTTCGAGAGGTGCAAAGACTAGCGGGTCGAGTGGCCGCTCTCAGTCGATTCATCAGCAAGCTCGGCGAAAAGCGCTCCCTTTCTATCAGCTGATGAAGAAGTCAGACAGCTTCGAGTGGACGCCAGAGGCTCAAGCAGCCTTCGTCGACCTGAAGCGCACACTCACAACTCCTCCAATCTTGGTCGCGCCTCGGGAGCGTGAGCCGCTGTTCTTTATGTCTCCGCCACCAATCGGGTGGTCAGTACTGTCCTCGTCGTCGAGCGTATGGAAGAAGGGCACAATCATAGCATACAGAGACCCGTGTACTACCTCAGCGAGGTCCTCTCCATATCAAAGCAGCGGTACCCGCACTACCAGAAGCTGGCTTACGCCGTATTCATGACATCACGCAAAGTCGTGCACTACTTCGTCGAGCATCCGATCACTGTTGTCAGCGCGGCAGGCATACGTGATATCCTCACCAACCCTGACGCGACCAGGCGGGTCGCTAAGTGGGTCATCGAGCTTGGACCTCGAGATATAAAGTATGAACACCCGAAGCCATCAAAGCTCAAGTCTTGCCTGACTTCACCACCGAGTGGATCGAAGCTCAGCTACCAGGAGTCCAGATGTGTCCAACTCGTGGACTATGTTCTTCGATGGGTCGAAGAAAAATGAAGGTGCGGGCGCAGGTGTCATACTCATATCCCCACGAGGGGATAAGCTTCGCTATGTCTTGCAGATGGATTTCTCCAAACCCTCTAACAACGAGGCTGAGTACGAGGCCCTCCTGCACGGCATGAAGATGGCAAAAGCTTGCGGGTGCACACACCTCATGATCTATGGCGACTCAAATCTCGTGGTGCAGCAAACGATGAAAGCCTGCGACGCCACTGCAGACAACATGATCGCTTATCGCGAGTTATACAACACCATGGAGGGCAACTTTGACGCTGCGAGTTACGCCACATCGGGCGTGAAAGCAACGAGGAAGCAGATATGCTAGCCAACCTTGGCTCCACCAAAGCACCAGTACCACCTGGCGTCTTCCTCGAGCGTATCGCGCAGAGATCTATCAAGGTGAAGAAGCCTGCAGCACCTTCGACTCCAGCCGCAGCCGACAAAATATCCCGCCAAGCACAACGGATCCGCCAGTCGAAGTTCTTTTGATTGAACCGACTTGGACACATCCCTTCCTCGCATACCTCCTACGAGATGAGCTACCCGATGACGCAGCTGAGTCACGTCGGATCACTCGAAGAGCCAAGGCCTACACGATTATCAAAGAAGACTATACAAGCGCAGCATATCAGGGATCTTTCAGAGATGCATCGCACTCGAAGACGGCAAGGCCATCCTTCGAGACATCCACGCAGGAACCTGTGGACACCATGCGAGCAGTCGGGTGCTCGTAGCCAAAGCCTTCCGAGCAGGGTTCTACTGGCCAACCGCACTCAGGGACGCAGAGGACATAGTACAAAGGTGCATCGGTTGCCAGAAGTTCGCAAAAAGGCCACTAGCGCCTGCATCGGAGCTCAAAACCATACCATTGGCATGGCCCTTCGCCCAATGGGGACTTGACATGGTTGGGCCACTCAAAAATCCTCGCGTGGAGGCCACACGCATCTCTTGGTGGCAGTCGATAAATTCACCAAGTGGATCGAAGCCGTCCCTATCACAAATTCGACTGCTACGACGGCGGTGAACTTCATAAGGTCCATCATCTACCGCTTCGGGGTCCCAACAGCATAATAACCGACAACGGTACAAACTTCACAGCCGAAGAGTTCCGCGACTTCTGCAAAGCCCAGGGGATCAAGCTGAACTACGCATCGGTGGCGCACCCGCAGTCGAACGGTCAGGTGGAAAAGGCCAATGGACTTGTATGCGCGGGCTCAAGAAGCGGCTATCGTGCCACTCAAACGGGCTGCGGGTGCCTGGGTAGAAGAACTCCTGTCCGTACTTTGGAGTCTGCGCACCACTCCAAACCGATCGACACAATACACACCATTCTTCATGGTGTACGGCGCAGAGGCCGTCCTACCCTTCGACGTGCAGTTCGACGCACCCAGGGTCACGGCATACAAGAAGAAGATGCGGAGGAAGCACTCGAGGATAGCGTCGACACGCTGGATGAAGCACAAGACATTGCGCTCACTCGTACAGCTGTTTACCAGCAAAACCTCCGCAACTATCATGGCCGTCGACTGCGCACCAGGTCCTTCATGGTCGGCGACTTGGTGCTGCGACTGAAGCAGAAGAAGGTCCACAAGCTCGCCTCTCCATGGGAGGGACCCTTCATCGTCACCGAGGTCATCGATGGCGGCGCATACAGACTGAAGCACGTGAAGACAGGCGAACCTTCGCACAATCCTTGGAACATTGCGCACCTGCGCCGTTTCTATGCTTAGACTGCTCAGTCATAAATGTAATAGGCGTATGTCGGATAGCGGCAGGTTTCAGACGCGCTCTTTTCCTTACCAGGGTACCTAAGGGGACTGGAAGGTTTTTAATGAGGCGCCCTGCAGCTTAACATTCAAAAGGAATATAATCAATATTCCTCTATTCTTCTGTTTACTCTTCGCACAAACAATGCAAAAACAAAAAAAGCCACACCCGATACTCGGGGGCTGCGCTCTCAAAGAACATTCTTCCGCAACGACACCTTGGCCGTACCCGAATACTCGGGGCTACGCCTTAACAGGTTAACCGCAAACTAAACCTTGGCCACAGCCGAACACTCGGGGGCTGCGCCAACGGGTCAAACATAAGCACAACCTCTGACGCACCCGAAGACTCGGGGGCTGCGCCGCAAAAAGTTCAAGCAAAAAACATAAACGCTCTGCAGCCACACTCGAATGCTCGGGGGCTGTGTCGCGACAAGTAAAACCTCTCGCACTCACCCGAACACTTGGGGGCTGCGCGACATGAAAACTATACATAACTTATACTCGGGGGCTGAGCCCCACACAAGTGTTACATACACGTTGATCGCGAAAATACATCAGGTAAACTTTATACAAATTTCTAACCAAATACATGCCTAGCCTATTCTGCAGGTTCATCCTTCGGTACGGCCCATTCCTCCTCCTCTTTCAACACTCGATGAATCAGGACCAGCGCGTCCGTGCGAGTCTCTTGGTAGTGCTCCTGCATAGGCACAGGACCGCCACCAGGCACGGTGCGGGTCCCTGAGCAATTCTCTTCAAGTCAATGTTCGGATAATGGGTCCGCACAAATGCGAATGCAACATTTGCTCCGCCGATGAGCTGCTCTCGCACAAATCTCTTGATGGCCTTGCCTTTACGGAATTTTCCCAGCAAAGCTGACAGACCTTCCGGCTGTTCGTTCAAGGGAAACAACGCTTGATGCACCTAGACAAAGCCAGCCTGCAGGTCTCAAGCACAATGGCCACACGCCAAGCACGGTTCTGAAGCTGGACAAGCACTCGACTTCTTGCCCGATCTGACCAGAAAGGGTGGGTCGAATACTCTGGTCTATTGGCCTGATCATCCAAACGTTCGCGCAGTCGAGCTTCCTCTTTCGGTTTGTCGAAGCATGCACCTGCACAAGCATAACACAGTGACATTTCGTCAACAAACTTGGCAAGGACAATATTTTTGACTCGAGTGTACTCACATTCGAGTTGAAGATTCACTTTGTCCAGCTCCGCCAACAGAAATAACTCCCGCTCCGTTGCCGGTGATGGCCTTGACTTAAGATCGGCAAGGGCATCCTTCGTCTCCTTCAGCTCTCTCTCCATCGTCATGAATTTCTGTGTAAGGTAGTCAATAAGCTTTTGGTCGTTGACACTTCGGGTGCCTGGCTTTGAAGACGAACTCCCCGAAGTGTGATCAGTCGACGCGCCACGCACTTGAGACTACATAAAAGCAAAGTTCAAACAAAGCTCCATATATCACTCACAAAAACCCCGACCAGCAGGCTCGGGGGCTGATTTTTCCAAATTTCACACATATTATAGGCATAAGGTGTGCAGGTCAGAAGATCATTAAATCAAAAGCCCCATACGGCATTCAAATTCATTACAAACAGAGCAAAAGCGCGGGTAAGCTAGCTATGCTATCTACGACGCTGACACGTTCGGACACAGTGGCGGCGCGCTGCTCGAGCATAGTCACCATCTTCCTTGACAGTGTCCCAGCCTCCTTCTTCATCGCGCTGGTGACAGCGGATTTTCCTTCAGAATTCTTCGGAAAGCCAGCTACAGCTTTCTCGAAGTCGCCTGCTATACCGTGTCCCATCAGCAAAATGAAGGTGGTCTCAGATTCACCTACCATCTGAGCTCGTGCGTAATTTGCCATGGTAGATGTACCAGGCGCAAAGACATCGGCCAACGCTTCCACAGTCGCGGGCGGCTTGTTCTTCGGCAAGACGGTCTGGTAGACAGATGACAGCGCACTCGTGGACCTCCGAAGGGCGTCCGAGCCCACGCGCATATCCTATCAAAAGCGCTCGCTGCATCCTCGAGTGAGCCCTCATCGCAGCCGGGGCGACACCAACAGCCTCTGTTGGGAAATCACAAGTTAGAATCATGACAAAATTCGTCAAACACGATACCTCTGTCAGAATATTACCTCCCATCACGTGGGATAGCGAGCGGAGTCGATGAATTTGGAGAGTCTCGCGATCCTCCGCTTCTTTGAGCTTCTGCTGCACACCCTCGCGTTCGGCTGCAAGCTCTTTCTCCTGCTCCTGCACACGGGTTAAGGCCGTCGCCTTGTCACCTAACAACAGCGCAAGGAAACAGATTAGCAAATAGATTCCTCAAAACATTCGTAAACAGAAAGGTCATGGGATTCTTACGGTCCAGCTGCTCCACCTTGGCTCGCAGTTGATCGCGCTCGTGCTCCACCTGCTAATACGTTTCACCCGACTCAAGGAGAGTGCGGATGAACGACTGTGCGGCAAGAAGGATTCAGCAAAATAACACACAAAACATAAACACTCGGGTTTGAGCCTATGCCCAACTATGCTAGTTGCGCATAGCCTCGGGGGCTACTCCCATCGGGAGCGCTGTCGCGCACCCGATAAAACATTGAAGAGTTCAGCATAATACTTAAATGGTTATAGCGTGATGGCAGCGCACCACTCGACGTGGAAGGCGCGTCTTCCTGCGGGTTGGGATGAGGACTCGCCGAAGAAGTCGGCTGAGCCTCCGCCCGAAGCGCCTCACCCGAAGGTGACACTGG
The DNA here is from genome assembly GCA_947311845.1 of Poa pratensis. Classification (NCBI taxonomy): domain Eukaryota; kingdom Viridiplantae; phylum Streptophyta; class Magnoliopsida; order Poales; family Poaceae; genus Poa; species Poa pratensis. The sequence goes on along the minus strand of CAMZMU010000106.1, from coordinate 14,921,521 downwards.
CATCGCTCCAGGAGCGTTCGGTGGGAGGTCATCCTTGCGCAAATCATCCTCACCGGGCTGCACAAAACAAAGCGTCAGTTGTCAAAGGAAAACATACAGCAAAGCACAAATCTTTGACAAAAGTCTTCACCTGACTTCCTCGTCGTCAGAAAGCATCAAGGCATCATAATCCAAGCATGCCTCGAACGACGGCGACTTAGCTGGAGAGGCCGTGCGCAACGGGGTCACTGCCCTTGGCCCCTCGCGTCAGGTGAAGAAGAGCCCGAGTCTTCACCATGTGCAGCAGGTGGGGGTGAGCTATCCGCAGTCGATGCAGTCTCGACTGCACGGCGCCGTTTAGGCGGAGGCAGTTCTTCCTCCTCCTGCTCAGATTCCTCCACCTCGTCAGTAGGGGTGTGAGCAGAAGCGAGATAAATATCATCGGCCTCGCCCTCGGCCAACAAAATCTCCACCTCTGCAGTTTCCCCATCTTCGGGAAGTGGAGGGAAGCGCTTGGCAGGCGCCCAATTCTGCACATACCAGATGTACTTACATCAGCTAACAGGCATATATTTCCCATGAAATATTAAGCAGAAGACAAAAACGTACCACGGGCAGTGGATGGTCGCTGTCGAACGCGTTGCGGGGGCAGTCGAGGGGGCAGCCGTCCTTTGCGGTCAGCTTGGTGATTGACCGCACCCTGGTCTCTACTTCCCTTGCTGATGGCAAGCCCTCTTCTCCCGCCAATCATGTCGGGTCATGCGCGCCCTGGAACATCCACATCGGGTGCGCTCGCACGGCAAAGGCTACACGCCCAGCTTGATGAAAGTCGAAATCAAATGCAGGCCGCTCACTTCGCAGCCGACAGTCTTCATAAGTTTGGACATTTTCTCCATCAAAGGCTTCGCCTCGGCCTCCTCCGCAGCGGTGGTCTGGTGCAACCAAGCTCGAGTCTTCACCAGAGGCGTGTTGGCATCAAAAGCGGGTAGTCCTTCTTGCTGAGGGCTGACGTAGAACCATTTCCTGCGCCAGTTTTGCGCTGACTCGACCTGTTGGATGTCGAAGTACTCGACCTCCTTGCGAGCCTGGATGTTGAAGCCGCCAACGGCATAGACGCCGTCGGAGCCGGCGTTCCTCTTCACATTGAAGATCTTCTTCCAAAGACCCCAATGTGGGTGCACCCCCAGAAAACACTCGCAAAGCACAAAGAACACATCAATGTGCAGCATGGAGTTGGGGGTGAAGTCGTGCAGCTGCACCCTATACGCGTACATCAGCGCGCGCACGAAATCGTGAACAGGGAAAGAGAAGCCCCTGTTCACGAAGTCGTGAAAGCACACGTGCTCGCCCTCTCTGGGTTGAGGGCTTACCTCGTCGCCGGGGACGCCACCGCTCTCTGCGCACGCCACCGCTCTGTCAGAAGGCGTAGTCGCCAAATGCGTCATCCCTGACGTCACTGCAAGCAGATCCTTTAAAAGCATTCGAGGGTGAAAATCATAACTAGGGAAAAACAGGTCACTCGACCGACTCGTTCATTTCGAGGGTGGAATTCAAAGTGGGAAAATATGGTCACTCGACCGGTCCTCCGACTTAGCGGGCATAACTCCCATCGGGAGCGAATTAATTTTTTTTATCAAATATTGCACAAGTTTCAGAAAGTTGAGATCATCCTCAACTGCAAGCAATTAAGCATAATCTCGGGGGCTACTCCCATCGGGAGCGCTGTCGCGCACCCGATAAGAAAAACGACATAAGATTACTCAAAACATGTAGTCGAAGTTTATTTCGACTTAGCTGCTTAACTCTATCACAAATTCCCGGGATTGCGTCCGCCGCATATGTACCTCGGATGCTGCACGCACAGTGTAAAGGTAAGACCCGCCGATCCGTCGAGTTGGGCCAGGGACCACTGCCAGCAGTGTAACACCTGCAACTTTCCATGTCAACAGACATGAAGAAAATCCTAGCGGACGCGTTAGGTTGCAAAGTTATGCTGCAGACCGAACTCTGTAAGACCTCCGCGGCCTGAGTCGAATCTGACCAGCTTGTTCCAGGTTCGAGTCCGGGGACTAGAGCTTGAGGTAGGCTAGTAAGGTTTTGCCCAAAAGTGCAGTTAACTGGTCCCGATCCGTCGAGTGCACCAGGCCTACTATGCCAATATCCCTAGGCAGAACAAACAAAACATTAGTCGACGAATTTCCGACTTAACATGTACATACGAGGCAATCTCGGCTCATAAGTATATAAAACAAAACAATCGAATACTCACAGCATACCTGATCTACCAGGAATACAGCAAAGAAAACAAAATATGACGTGCGTTACGGAGGAGTCCCTGCCCGATTCTTCGAGTCGACCAAGCACTCGGGGGCTAGTGACGGGGATGTACCCTTCGGGTGTCTGCTATGAGGATACCTGGTGCACGTACGAGCTAGGCCCCATGGACAGGCCTCGACCTAAAGCCCACGAAGGTGGCCCAAGAAGATGACGTAAGCTCCAAGTTCAGTAAACCCTACGTCGGTAGAAACCGACCTTACTTGTAAACCGGATCGGTTGCGAATCCCCGAGACCCAGCCTCCTATATAAAGGCTGGGAGGGCCGCCGATCTAGGACAAGCAATACTCGAACCACCATAGCCCGGCAAGATCGCATCTCGCCGGGACATCGCTGCAACTCCATTGTACACCTCATACATCAATAACCAGACAAGCAGGAAGTAGGGTGTTACCCTCCGGGGGCCTGAACCTGGGTAAACCTCGCTTCTCAGCCGACGATACTACCAGCACCACCACGTCTCTCCCCTCTAAACACAACCCTAGGTACCGAACCATGGGTATTGATGAGTTAACCCCTCGTCACCTCTTTTGTACAAATACGGATTTGAATCGATCAAATAATACTCGATAACACACTTATTATAAGTATGTTTCAATTTAAGAATCGATGACACACTTATTAAATGGAAAACAACAAAAGAATAAGGAAAACAAATTAAAACAAGAAAAAGAAAAAAACTTACCACTGACGGACAAAGTTATTGTCAGTCAGTGGTAAGTTAACTGCTGACGCGGCGCCGTTGGAGGCCGTCAGTGGTACGTTGTACTACTGACGTGCACCTTCTGACGGCCGTCAGTGCTGCTGGACGTACCACTGACGCTCTCCCCTTTCCGTGCGTCAGTGCTAACTTCAGCACTGACGGACCTTTATGCCGCTCGTCAGGAGTAACCTCTTTAGGTATATCCCGCGCGCGACCGTTATTTCAATTTCATTCCCCACTCTCCCCAATCTTTCGCGCGCGCCCGGCCAGAGAGAACCCACCCGCCGCCGCCGTCCACGCGCCCACACCGCCGTCCACGCGCCCGCCATCCAGGCCGCCGCCGTCCACGCTCTCGCCGTCCACGCGCTCGGCGCCCGCCGTCCACGCTGCCACCGACCTCGGTCCACGCCGAGGTGCCGCCGCCATCAACCTCCCCTCCCGAGGCGCCGCCATCAACCTACCCGAGGTGCTGCCCATCTCCTTCCCCTCCCCTCCCTGAGCTGCACCTGCATGCAAGGTGTTTGCTGAAATGCCACCGGTAGTTGCTAGGTTAATTTTGATGTTTTCTTCTGCTGCAACCTTGCTGGTAGTTGCTGCTAGGTTAATTTTACTAGATGAAAAAAATTGGAGATGAAAAATGTCACAAATTTTTGCTAAGTTAGGTTTAGGTTTAGGTTTAGGTCTAGGTTAGTTTAAATGGAATGGAATTGTAAAGAAAATGATACTAAAAGCTACTATTTAGATAGAGGGGAAATTTGAGTGTACAAAATTTTGTCTCACATTTTTCTAAATTGATTTGGTTGAGTTTTTAGTAAATTTGAAAAATGTCCAGAACTATTTTTATGTTTTAAAAGCAAAATTTTGAGTTGGGAAAGATGTTTTTTTTGCATATTTAGGTTACACATGACCATAAGGATGTGTGGGATTTTTCTCAAAAGAATTAGAAGCAAATTAATTTATTCACAAGTTTTGACTTCTTTATGTACTATGCAGTTTCAGGAGGACCCTCGACGCTGCTGTTCCGGAGCTCATCGACTTGTTAGTGGTGAGAAATTGTTTGTGTTGATGTTGGTGGTGATGTTTGTGAAAATGTGATGTGAATGGTGTTGGTGGAGATATGCATGTTTGTGGGATGTGAATGGTGTTGGTGGTGATGTTTGTGGATGTGGTGTTGGTGATGAAATGGTTGTGAATGATGTCTGCAGGTACCCATGAGGCCCTTGAGATTGCCGGAATGTCGATTAACTTCCGTTCCGGCAAATTTCGGGTACTCCATATATCATATTTTTAGCAAAGGTCATGCCGAAATTTTTCGTGAATTTCGGCATGACTTTTGCAAAGAAAAAAAATATATGGAGTACCCGAGATTTGCCGGAATGAAAGTTAAATAACATTCCGGCAATCTCAAGGACCTCAGATGCTCAGCACAGGATATTGTGGTGGTGGTGATGGTGCATGCTGTTGCATGTGATTTGTGTGTATGCTGCCGGCCGGAGATGCCGGCCGGGGTTTGAATTTTTGTGGTGTCCATGATGTTGTGGTGGTGGAATGATTTGTGTATATTTGCAGGTACCCATGAGGCCCTTGAGATTGCCGGAATGTCGATTAACTTCCGTTCCGGCAAATTTCGGGTACTCCTTTTATCATATTTTTAGCAAAAGCCATGCCGAAATTTTTCGTGAATTTCGGCATGACCTTTGCAAAAAATATGATATATGGAGTACCCAAGATTTGCCGGAACGGAAGTTAATCGACATTCCGACAATCTCAAGGGCCTCGTGGATTTTATACTTAGTGAATTTTAAATGCTTTAGTGAATATTTAATACTTTAGTGAAATTTACTTACATTTGTTTTACTAACTACGAGGTTTTATTGTTAGCCAGACATGGCTCAAAACGATGAAGCCGGGGGTTCAGGGCTAGGAGAAGCCGGGGGTTCAGGTCAAGGAGGCGATGGCGAGTATGATCCTTTAATGGAGCACTACTTGTCGATGCAAGGGAACTGCAGTGAGGACGACATGGACGAGATGCCAAGGAAGCATACTCATGCCGAGCGGGAGGATGCCGAGGGCAATAAGGGGACCGCCGATGATGCCACATACTATAGCACTGGCGACCCCAGGGATGGCAACGAGACCACTACGAGTGGCGCCGCGGATGGTCACGAGACCACTGATGGTGGCAGTGCCAAGCGTCGCCGGAAGGACAGAAAACCAAACAAGCTCCCCGCCACCAGATCCACATTTAAGGAAGTGGACCCAACTGGTGTGCCTATGCTGTCGCGTAAACTTGCAGGTGGGTTCGGCAGCAACTGCAGATGCATCCTTCGAGACACCACCAAGATCTACGAGCAGAACATAAGGGACAAAGACCATAAAGAACTGGCGGGGTTCCATATTCAGAAGCTGCACGCACGATACAAGTTCCCCCCAGACTACTCTAGCTTGGATCTCTACACAAATCCGGTAAACTCATTCGCCCTCGGCAAGATGAGCAGAGCTCTGAGCACTTGGAAAAATAGGGTGAGGGCCAAGATTGACGAAGGTGCCTATAAACAGGAAACTAAGCAACAATCTCAGCGAGAGGCTTGTCGCCAGCCAAAATCCATTCCTTGCTCTCGTCATTGATCTTCTGCACGAGGGTCGACGGCATCGAGAAAGTGTTGTTAAAAACTCGTGCGTTTTTAGCTGTATCAGTCCTAAATGGTTTTTGTATCAGTTTTGAACATACCATGTCAAGGGGCTCTGTCATTCCACTTCCTTAGGTGATTGTACGGCGCTTTAAAGAACTGGATCTTATGTATCAATCAATGTGAACTTGAATTGATTAAGAGCTGGTATGCTTGTGTGCAGCAGTTCTGAATGTGAGAAAATTGTGCCCAAGAATTCTGAATTTTCAATGCTGAGTTCATATGCTTATTATTCTGAATTGTTGAAGATTTTCAAGGCCCAGTTCATGTGCTTATTAGTTATTATTCTTAATTGTATAAGATGATCATGTACTTTATTATGGTGGTGACGGGAGCTGCTCTCGCTCACTTCCACAACCGCCGCTGGGAGGCGCACTGTTGCTCTGTTCGGAGAGACCCCCGAGCTTGTATACCATGTGGCAGGGCTGAAGTAGTTAGATGCAGATGTTTCTGAACGAATTAGTGAAGCATAGTCTGAATCCCTTGTAGACAGGACGATTTATGGAAACGGTAGATCACTCTTTATGCATTCGATTTTGAATTATCGTGTAAACAATCTGAGAATTGAATTATTTAATTAATCGGGGAAGATACATTTTCCTTATTTTAGACACAAAATTTGAACCCGTTGCAACGAACGGGTATTTTGCTAGTATCTTTATATACGAGTAGACGAGCATGGTATGTCGCGGTACGTTTTGCATTATAGCCTCCGAAGTTTTGCAAAGTCAACCCACGCTCCGTTTATACCGTCTCGAGACTATCTACACCTGTGATTTTTCGCGCGATTTTTGGAAACTCAAAAAATATGAATTTCGATTTTTTCAAAACAACAAGCTCCAGCTCGGGAGCCAAAAAGTCCACTCTCTCCTTGCTCGACCCCCTTTCCTCTGCCTCCCTGCAACGACGCCGGCAAGCCGGTACCGGCGACAACACGCCTGCTCCCCGCCACCATGGATTCCGGCCACGCTCCCCACCGCCGTAGATACCAGCTCTCCGCCGCAATGGAACCTTTCATAGGGCCCCACCACCGAGTCACCGACCCGGACCAGCCTGTGCGCCACCTGAGCTCCACGAGCAGCACCTTGCACGGCGGCGCAAGCGCACCCCGGAATCCACTCGCACTGTTGTCCCCTAAATCAGCGTCTTCAGAGGATGAAGTTGAAACCGAAGTACCGAACAGAGGGAAGAGAAGATGAAGTCATGGAGGATGCCGCACGTGGGACGCTGAGCCGGCGGCGCTGGACGGCCACTCCCTTTCCGTGGCCCGAGGAGGGAACGGACGCCCTGCTCGCCGTGCCCGAGCGGCCGAGCAAGAGGAGGGGGTCTGGAGGAGGGAGGGGAGGGCGGCCAGAAGACAGCAACTTCGAGCGCTTCCTTCCTTGGACAGCTCGTCCCTTTTATCTGAGGCGCTGCCGCGCCGGATTTGGGGGGACATTTCCGACATCCATGGGTTTGGAGTCTCGGGCCAACGGTGGTGCTGAGTGCTGACCCACCCGTTCACCAGTAGCCCTGCTCCCTGCTCCATCAACTGGATTCCCAAACGCTTTTTGGAGCTTGTTCTGACTGCTGCACGAGATGAGGTGAGGCGGCGGCATCACCGCATCAGGCCTGGACTTTAACTCATTTCTTAGCAGCAGAAAGTACCAGCACTAGCTCTCGTGCTGCTTAGTCAAACTTGGAGATGCTAGGAGGATCTCATTTTGCCTACAATTAGGATTCCATATGAAATAAACTTCACAAACAATAGGTTGCTTAGGAAAAATTTCTTCCATGAATTTTGGTGAAGTTCATTTACCACATGCTTGGAGGATCTCATTTCTTATGGTGATTAACATCACCTTACAGTGAACGAACGAGGTGGTTCCCTAGATGAGGGGACATCGCACTGGTTGTGACTGAGATGCTTTGAGATATCCTGAGTGATGATATGTTGCCAATTAATTACCGGGCCAGTTTCTTATCATATAGAGGACTGCTGATGGAGCATATTAAACTCTTACCACTTTCTTTTCATTCTGAACTGATACAAACAATACATTTTTGGGTTGTTCAGTTTCTTATCTTCATATGATGTAAGCTTGCATGGTCTTATTTTTATCTGGACGCGGGCGGGGACTTCCAACTGTAATATGGCACAGACCACTAAATTCTTATAGTCCAAATATGATACCAAATATAGACCGGAATAAACTGCATTGTTTTGTTTTCAGTTTGCAGCCCCAAGAAAATGCAAACAGTGGATGCTGCATCGCACTCGAAAAATTCAATCGTGGTCTGTACTATGTATATTCTTCTAGACATAAAAATCAAGTACATATCTAATCTTTCTGGAGCTTTATGTATATATTTGTATTTGATGGAGTGTTGGAATGGGATAACACTTGCCACGCAGAATGCAAGGCGAAGCACCGTATGATCTGCTATGCTAGGCAAAATATTTGAACTCGCCATTATTTGCTTCAAAATTGAATAAAATCTGTTTAGCATGGACAATAATTGTTTTGCATTAGTCGATACATGCATTTGCACCTATACAATTCTCCACGTTCTTTATGCTTAATCATGGCCAAAAACAAATTGTGAACGCGTATTGATTTGCTTCAGACCCGTTGCAACGCACGGGCATTTTGCTAGTAGTATATAAAGTTGTTAGTGCGGTGAAGATAATGGTGCCGCTGTTGGTGGCACCACACGGAGAGTCAAAGGATGACGAAGAGCAATGGTGGTGGCAGCATTCGAGTCCACTAAGAACGGAATTTTATTCGTGACACGCGACATTTTCGAGACCCGACGAATGGATGGCAAAGAGCAATGGCGGTGAAAGCATAGTAGATTCAATATATAAAGGCTGGAAAGATTCACACCCAAACCAGCGTTCCACGTCGCGGCGTAACGTCGGCCGTTCGATCGCGCGCATGGACGGCCCAGATGCGGCCACGTCGCCCACTATCCATACACACTGTTCATCTGTGAATTTCTTCCAATCGGTTGCTGCCACGTCGCCCGGTAATCACCACTTCTCCAGCCGGTTACCCGGTCACCCGCTCACTCGCCTGCGCTTTCTCTTTCGCGCCGCAGACGGGACGACCGGCAGGAGGAGCATGGCGGCCGGAGCGAGGGGGCCGGGCGGAGGGTGGCCGGGAAGGCGGCGCGTGCAGGAGGCGCTGGGGTTGCCGGCGGCGGCCGAGAAACGGAAGGACAAGGCCAGCCCGGGCCGACGCGCTGGGGCGGCCTCATATGCCATTGGACAGGAGGCCTCTGCCGTCGCCGCGCTGCTCGCCGCGCTGGAGGTCCCGCTGCTCATGACGGCCGCGCTCGACGCCGGGCTGGTCGCCGCACTAGAGACAGGGCTGCTCGCCGCGGACGCGTTCGCCGCACTAGAGACTGTTAGGTTGATCTCCTCCCGTGTGACCCAACGGTCACACCGGACCCTTGACCACGCCCTGATCGGGGGCGTCCAACCGTACACTGGTTGGTGGGCCCCTGTCACCAGCTGCTATAAAGAGAGGTGGGGGTCGGCGGCTCCGATTACGAGGTTCGACGCTGTGCCAGACGCCCCACCGACATCCCTACCGATCTAGGGTTAGCGCTGAGCTGACGGGAAGTACCACCACCGCCGCCACTGCTACCCACTGGCATCACCGCCTCCGTCCACCATGGCCGGAGCCTCGAGCGCCTCCGCACAAGGAGAAGGTAAAGAACCTCCTCCCGATTTCGTTTCTACTCGAATCGATCTACCCTAGAAGGTCCTACGGATTTAACAATGGTATCAGAGCCACTTAGTGGCTAGATCGATCTCGGGTAGAAGAGAAAGAAAAGAAAAGAAATCTCCTCCCACAGAAACCCTAACCATAATCAGGGCAAAGAAACCTCACCGCAAAAGTGCGCCGCCGCCTCATGGCCGCGCTGTCCCTCTCGATCCGACGCGCATCGGCAAGCCGAGGCGTCGGAAGAAGGAATCACCCCTCACCGGGGCAAAGAAAAAGTCACACCGGGGCAAAGGGCGCCACCGCTGGGGCCACTTGACGGCGACGCGCTCACCCGAGGATGGACGCACACGCCGGCAAGGGGGCCAAGGGGGCACCGCCGTCCGGCCGCTGCCTCTGCTCACTGCCTCTGCTCACGAGCTGGTAGTGGTTGCGCAGAGGAAAAAGGAGAGGGAAAGGGCTCGCAGCGTCGTCGAAGGTGCTCACGGCGGCTCGGTGGTGGCCGACGCCGGCCGGCGGCCGGCGAAGCTTTCTCCGCCGCACCCGAACGGAGCTCGCAGGGAACGAGAGCAGAAAGAAAGTGGTGCGGGGAAAAATGACGCTACGGGGTCGGCGGACGCGCTGGTTTTTGTTCCAGCTATAAACGCGTCCGACCGTCCGATCAATCCAACGGCCAGGATGCGCTGTGATGAAAACCCTAGCACGCCCCGGGCTGCTGGGCCGAAAGATAAAGAGGCCGTGGGCCGTGTTGAGCGAGCGCGGCGCGTGGAGGCGGCTGGCAGGCTGCGGGCCTCTGCTGGGCCGAGAGAGAGAGAGAACAGGACGCGCGCGCGACGTGCAGAGAGCTGGGCTGCGGCCCAGTTTCTGTCCTTTTTTCTGTTTATTTTTCACAGAAACAGAGTTTTGATGAATTTTGTCCAATTTTTTGAACAAATTTCATTCAGTTTTTTCCCTATTCAAATTATTCCAACGAAAATTTGTTTAGAGAACTGAAAAGTGACAGAAATGCTTCTGAAAAGTATAAATTTCATGGAATTTTTTATTTCATGTTTTCTGCTGCAAAATAAAGAAAAGTGAAGGATAAAATAGAATTAAAGTGAGAATTAAATTTTAAAGAGAATGTTAAAGTAATTACTGAAACAATTATGATTCTGTTATTCTATGACCAACGTTGTTAATAACATAATCATGATTTGTTAAATGTTGAACAGTGCAATGTTTGTGAAAAACATAGAATACATTACAGTTTCTGCTGTAAAGTAAAAGGACTCTCTTCTAATTAAATTGGAACCAACGGGAAAATTTAATTAGAGAGGAGGAAAAAAGATAAATACTTGTTTAACGGATTAATTATGGTATTGTTACTTTCTGACCAACGTTGATGATAGCAGTACTATAATTATATGAGTTCTATAGTCAAAGGGAGGGAAAGGCCCTCGTCTTTCAGAGAAAATATAAAAGATCAAGAAATGCTCTTGAACTATAGAAATATGAATATTTCATGCTTCCGCCGAAATAGAGTTGATGATAATGTTATTATCTAAACAAAGTTCTTTATTGCAATAGAATTATTATCATCATATTGTTTATGAGTTTTATGCATTCATTCTAATTCTGCCCAACGGTGATTTAGAATATAGAAGAAAGTTTTAAAGATTTAATGTGCATATCTTTAAGCAGACCAACGTAGGGTTATTTTTATGCTCATTATTGTTTATTATTATTGAATATTTTCTCAGGCAAAGATTCTCATGTTTTCATTCGTGAGAGCAAAAGAATGGGTACTTATGACCCGAAAGATGACCAAGAAAGGTCTTAAAGTGAGAGAGTATGTTCTCTCTAAAGAATGACTACAAAAGAAAAAGAATTCTTGGATGTTAATCCAAGAATACAAATAGATCATCGAGAGTCTTGTTTGACAAATGTCTTTCATGTACTCTTCATGCAGAAAACAAATAAATCATTCAGAGTTTTGTTTAACGAATTTCTTTCATGTACTCTATATGAAGAATTTTTTTAAACGAGCAACATGAATGCTTAATTTGACCAACGTTGGATTAAGCATGTGTATAAAAGAGTATTCAGTTTTATTTCTGAATTTGATGATTGAATATACAGTCTAAAGAGCCAATTGTGGCATCTATGCCTCTTAATTACCCGCATGACGGGAAAAGACGAAAATAATACCCACGTGGTGGAAAAAGTCTGGGGAAATACCCGCATGGCGGGAGAAAATTTTGACAAAGGACTTATTCTGTATGACAGAAGAAAGATGTGATGTCTCATGTGTTTTTATATCGACCGCACACCTTGTGTATCATAGTTATAAAGCACTTAATGAGTCAAAAGAGAATAAAGTTACAAATGAAGCTAAAGATAAGAATGTTATGCAAGTGTGACTTGCAGTACCATTGAGAAAGAACTCTTGTGAGTTTTGAAAAGGGAATGAGGAAAAAGTACTCCCATACGTTAAAAGATAACTTCATATTGAATAAAGCAGATAATCAAAGTTTTGAAATTGTGGAAAAAAGGTTCTTGCCACATTTCGAGGGGGACATAGAGAATGTTACAGAATAAACTCCCCTATACTTCAGATAATGTGATAGCCCTAAGTGATCTATGACAAATTGTGATCGTCTGGGGTGTACGACGGTCATAATATTGATACCCCAAAAGAAAAGAAATAGATGTATTCTTGGATATTTTACAGCTCCGAAAGGAGACTAAGGACGGTACTCAAAGTGCCATAAAGAATTTGCAATGGAGCCAAAACAGTAGGCTATAAAGGGTCTACAACGCCAATGTGACTCCAAAGGAAATATGTAAAAAGCGATTTTAAATAGAAAGATTTGCGCTAAGAGAATAAACAGATTATAATGAGTGATAATGGCACATCATGATCTGAGTTACATCAGATGAAAGTAAAGAACACAAGGGATCTTACGGACTAGAGCAAGTCTCTAGAATCAGAAGTTATTTTGGGTTAAAAAGAAAGAGAGGACAATCATTTTTCTACAAACTTATAGAATGGGAAATTCATTCCCTAATCCCATGTATGTGGATGATATCCTACTTTCTAGTGGTGATGTCAATCTACTACCGGCAGAGAAAAGAAGTTCTTGTCCTCAAAAGAGTATTCTCGGTAGAGTGTCTGTCGTTAAAAGTATCGAGATTTACTAAGAAAAGAAGAAAAGGGGTATTAGAAATATCGCATGGACATGCTGAGAAGAAGTCTCTAAAGTATGCATGTCGAGAAAATCTACGCCTGTTCTTATTGTCAAGGGTAATGGAATTAAGAACTTTAGTGTTCCAAGAGATAACTTAGAACAGATCAAATGAATATAGTACCATATGATTCAGCTGTTGGAAACTCAATATTACCCTGACAATTCACGTATCCGGGTTGTTTTGGCAATGTCCAATCCAGATATAGATCACTGGAATGGAATCAAAGATATCGGCCTCATGCTAAAAGAAACAGAGTGCTCTCAAAAGGTTGTGAGTACAAAGATAGATCTATAAATGTGCTCTCAAAAGGTTGTGAGTACAAAGAAAGAGTTTGTGAAATGTATAGCGAAATCCACAATTGTCGCTAAATTTCACATTTGGAGTTTTTGTGTGGAAAAGCTCCAGAGAATGAAAAGATTGCCATCAGTGTAATGTAAAGACATGTTATAGCATGATATAAGGCCGAGGGACAGGCAAAATGGTTAAGGAAACCTGTACCCGGAATTGATAATGGTTGACAACAGCAATAACCATTAAGTAATTCACTCCTAAGACAACGAGTCAAGTGTGGTGCCAAACACATTGACACAGAGTTATACGTTGTAAAGGAGAAAGTTCGGAATTATGTTGAAATGCTTGGAGCATAAGAGGAACAGATAAAAGAAACACACAAGTGTTCGCAGATCTGCTAATTAAAGGCTTACCGCCCAGTGTGTTTTGGAGAACACATAGTCGACATGGGTTTATGGTATAGTCTATATGTTTTCCGGACAATAAAGATGCCCAAAAAGATTAAAGAAACTATGTCAAAACAGAGACGTATATTGTAGCTGTCTGATTCTATCGGCAATTGAGTTGTGACGATGAAACATGCTCTATGTATCGATCTGTGATGAAACGAGTAAAGCGAAAAGTATATAGTTAAAAGTAAAAGTTGAGATCAAGGGGGAGAATGTTAGGTTGATCTCCTCCCGTGTGACCCAACGGTCACACCGGACCCTTGACCACGCCCTGATCGGGGGCGTCCAACCGTACACTGGTTGGTAGGCTCCTGTCACCAGCTGCTATAAAGAGAGGTAGGGTCGGCGGCTCCGATTACGAGGTTCGACGCTATGCCAGACCCCCCACCGACATCCCTACCGATCTAGGGTTAGCGCTGAGCTGACGGGAAGTACCACCGCCGCCGCCACTGCTACCCACTAGCATCATCGCCTCCGTCCACCATGGTCGGAGCCTCGAGCGCCCGCACAAGGAGAAGGTAAAGAACCTCCTCCCGATTTCGTTTCTACTCGAATCGATCTACCCTAGAAGGTCCTACGGATTTAACATAGACAGGGCTGCTCGCCGCGGCCGCGCTTCTCGCTGTGTTGGACGTCTGTCTGCTCGCCGCAGACGCGTTCGCCGCACTGGACGCCGGGCTGCTCGCCGCGGCCGCACTCGCTGCGCTGGAAGCCGCGCTGGACTCCGCGGTCGTGCTCGCCGCGGCCGTGCTCGCCGAGTGCGGTGATCCGCAGAAGAAGACGAAGAGCAAGAAGCTAACTCAAGCGCGGCCGTGCTCGCCGGGGACACGTTCGTGGCACTAGAGACCGGGCTGCTCGCCGCGGCCGCGCTCTATGCACTGGAAGCTGCGCTGGACTCCACGGTCATGCTCGCCGCGGAGGCGTTCGCTGCGCTAGACGCCGACCTGCTCGCCTCGGCCGTGCTCATCGAGTGCGGCAATCCAGGAAGAAGACGAACAGCAAAAAGCTAGCTGAAGCTAGCGATTGCGCGCGGCTGTGCCAAGCTGAAGCAAGCGATGGCGCCGCGATTGCGCGTGCGGGTGTGTGCGTGGGGTGCAGCCTGCACCATGCAGGAGTGGGAGGATTCGACCGAAAAAACGAGAAAAGTCAGGGGGTCGGCTGTAAGATGTCAGGGGGTGGGAAAGAAAAGGAGGGCTAGGGTTTCGGTTGGCTGGGCCTAGCTGGGCCGAAATGACATGGCTGGGCTGCCGAGCTGATCACTCTTTCCCTATTTTTTCTTATTTTCTGTTTTTTTGCAAACTATTTGAGAAAATAAAAAATAGTATTGTACAATAAAACTATTTTGGAGTTTTACAAAATATGCAAGGTGAAAAGTATGCATGCCGACAAGATGATGCGAAAAGGAAAACAACAAAAACTATTGGGCAAAAATTAATAAATTTGTGCGAGACTTCCATATAATTATTAAATCTTTGACATGAGGGCCTGGTTGGCCGATATTAAAACATTTTCAGGAATTAAAAAAATTTGTATAAATTTGTAAATTCCATAACTTTTGATCTTTAATTTAGAAAAATATATATAATATATCAAAATGTTCACAAATTAAACCTACATGATAATGAAAAATTCGTGAATATTTAAAAACCTTATTTAGATTCATGTTAGAAGAATCTAACAACCACTTTCTTTAAATACAGGGTTCCCCAAATATTGCTTCCAGTTGTACTTGGACACCGTTTAAATTGGTTTTTATATCGTTTTCCTTTCCCGGTATTTCGTTCTTCTACATGATAATTGAAAAATGTGCATATTTAAAAACCTTAAAAAGTGATTCAAGATAGAAGGACCTAACACCCGCTTTCTTTAAATCTAAGTTTTTTCCCAAATATTGGTTTCAATTGTACTTGGACACAGTTTAAATTATTATTTATGCTGTTCTCCTTTCTCGGTATTTTGTTCTTCTCGGTACGATTTGCATCCTATTTTCCTAAATGTATTCCTCCACGGTGAATTCAACGTGAATTTACCGACTTCCTCGATGGTAATTTCCAACGGAGTATTTTCAACCTCGGCACTTTAGCAAAGCAGTTAACCCAAAGTGTGTAGCGTGCCCGCGCTACTCTCTACGGTATATTTAACGTGAATTAACTCAAATGCCAGTATTTTCCAACGATATCCAAACAACGATTTTCGGCGAATCCTGAGTAAGTTTTGTCGGTTCTTTTCCAACAATCTCCACTAGATGAATAAACTGGGAGAATGGTATTTCCCAATGGTACCCAAATAACGATCTTCAATAGATGAATTAAGTCGAATAGCGGTATTTTCCGTCGGTACCTAAACAACGGTCTTTCGAAGATAAACTAATCTGAATAACGGTATTTTCCAACGGTGCCCAAAATAGGGATTTCGATGTATGATTTAACTCGAAAGTCGGTATTTTCCAACGGTATCTAAACATCAATCTTCAACACACAAGTTAACTCAAAAACGTGGTGCGTCGCCGCGTAATTTTCGTCGGTATTTTCCAACGAAACGGGGTGATATTTTCCAACAGCACCCAAACGGTGATTTAAAGTGATCTCTAATAGATTATTTAACTCGAAAGGCGGTATTTTCCAACTGTAAACAAACAGATACCTTTACCGGATGAGTTAACCCGAAGAGCAATATTTTTCAACGGTACTCAATGAGTGATCTTCAAGAGATTAGTTAAGTCGAAAACGATATTTCTCAACCGTATCCAAATAGTGATTTTCAGAAAATTAATTAATCTGAACCAAATTACCTAGTTCCAGTCTACGTGGAACGGAATTGTAGCCGTGACGCGAAGCTGTGACATTTGCGTGCCCTGTCGATCCGTTAGTCTAGAGTTGACATCACAAATAGAGTTTCCTTACACCGCAAGATGCTACATCGAACAAAGGAGAAGATAAACTGATTTACCAATGATGAACGTAGATAACTTAATTCTGAACTCATGAAACGCAAACATTATGAATATTTTTCTTTTTATTATCTAAAGGAATTATTCATCGGCGCATCATGCATTATTTTGGGAAAGCTATATAATGAGACTAGATAGGAAGCGATGGTCCAAGAGTCTTCGCCGCCGCTGGGTCTAGTGGAGAAGTCTTGACACATTCAACCTTGCACTTATCTACTGTTATATAGCAGTGGTTGTTTATTAAACAGCAGAAGACGCACGGTACGCTCCCGCACCCGTCACCAGGGCGACACAGTCCGTTAGGTAAATTGATCTTAACGCTTTCTATGTTTTCCAACATTCTGCCTGTGACAGAAAAATGAATATCCATATTAGTCTCTGATTATAAACAGAGTAGAACAAAAGAAACAAAGAAAGAAATAAACAAATACACAATCACTCAGAAAAGCCATAAACACTTGTCAAGGAATAGAAATCGTGCGTAGCATGGACGTTTAACTGTTTGATCATGGGATTCGCAAAAAAAAAGTGCTTGAACATGGAATGTTACTACTGGAAAAACAAGTTTACGGAAGCATAAAAAATTAAGTCCATCGGGAAAACTTACAGTGCACATGGGTAGCGCAGGACACGAGAAGAAGCACCAACGGTATGGTTGGTGTAAGGAGACGATTCCTATACTTGTCCATGGAGAAATTGCTTGTGTAGTCCTCGCCTATCTATAGCAAAGTAGTTTTTCTATGAAATAGTGACCGGTATGTATTCGTTGGGGTGTCCTATATATACCCAACAATGAAACGTGCCGTACAGGGGAAATAAGTAAAGCGTGCAATCTAAAAAATCGCTAAAATCATGGTTCTTTATTTTTTTTTGAAGTTAATCATGGTTCTTTATACTTTTGCAAAGGTACTGCATCCTTCCCTCAAAAAAAAAAAAAAGGTACCGCATCCTGGCTAATCCTTTTATTTATGTGATACGATTCGATACTATATTAAACAGTATCTTATGTCAATTAACACCGTTAACGATCGGACGATTCGGAGCCTAAACAGATCGGTTCTTAATTTGTTCTAAGGATGCGGTAACGGAGCTACCGCTGACGCGCGCGCCGCCCGTCAGTGGTACGAGTTACCACTGACGAAATAGCGCTGACGCGCGCCCGCCGTCAGCAGTAGTCAAAAAGCGTGCGTCAGTGGTAGTGTTTTCCCTACTAGTGCAAGAAGTAAAAAATATCCTTTCGATCGGGGAGGAGCTAGCTAGCTAGCGTGTTATCAAGTGTCTTGGGTAGGTTATTATCACTGATGGGATGGTGGAGCTCCAAGCATGCTCACCCAAAAACGAGGGGTCCGCTAGATGAAATAGGGTTTGAGAATCAAGTCCGTCGGAAGCATTTGACCTCGATGTCTGTTTCAAACTTTCTGAAAATCAATGGGCAACGGCACACAGTTTGGTCGATGTGTATGCGAAACTAGCTCTCCACGCTCCACTTCATTTGTTCTAATCAATCGCTGTGATGCGACTCGGTATTTTTGTGTCGGAGCTGTGCAGGGGACATGTGCTGGTGAAGTGCACATCGCTGTCTGGTTTCGTGCATACCCTAGGAGCAACTCACGCCGATGCCCTGTTTTTCGTACCACTATTATACTACTGTGCATACCCTAGTATCTCTCTAGCAGACCCCTTATCCCGTGGGTTTTTAAACTCGAGATAAAGGACGCGGAAAACATGTTTTAATGCCAGGTTTGGTCTGCGCCGGAACAGATTTCGCAAAGCCGAGCGGTAAAACAGGTTCTGTTTAGCCGTAGCCCAAACTGGCCCTTAAAACACATGGTTTTTTCACCATTTCTACACATATATGTCATATGACATACAAATATGAATCCGATATAGACTAAAATATGAATATTGTTAATTGTACAATACAACAATAATCCAAATTACAATATTGGTTCAAATAACAAATGAATGAAATCAAATGAATTAAACAATAATCCAATACAAGAATTGTCCCGGATGCAAATAATGGTTCAAATCACACATGAATGAAATGAAATGAATTAAAATGGCAGATTGCTGCCCATGCAACGACAGATTACTGTCCATGCAACTGTTAGAGGTGCTCAATGAGATCTGCTGAAAATGGCTTTGGGTATCCGTGTCCTCAATCTCCTGGTACGTCTGAAGGAATGCTTGACTGCGATCTGGTGTCTAGTTGGCTTCACACGGCTACCGTCATTGTCATAGAAGAACTCCAAGTCCAAGTCCCTCTCATTCTCGATGATCACGTTGTGTAAAATCACACAACATGTCATTATGTTGTTGAGGTTTTCTTGTCCCAGAAACGAGTAGGACCTCGAACAATGACAAACCTAGCTTGCAAAACACCGAAGGCTCTCTCAATGTCCTTGCGGCATGCCACTTGTGCCTTGGCAAATTCAGCTTGCTTCCTGTTCACGGGATTTGAGATGGTATTCACAAAGGTAGACCAACTACGATAAATACCGTCAGCAAGATAGTACCCCTTTGTGTAGGGGATGTGTAGTTGCAAGTCGGAGCATCACCACTAGCTAGTCTCGCACATAGATGAGATCGATGCAATATATTGATATCACTGAGTAAACTCGGCAAACCAAAGAATCAATGTCAAATCCACAAATCCTCGGACGCAATGGCCTTAAGCACAATTGTTGAATCACCACCACTCTTGCCACACAATACTGCTCGTGCCATGCCTTCGATAATTTTTTCAAGTCCAATGCATGGATTCAATACTTCCTGGCATGCCCGACCCACCTCGTTTCTCATTCGATGCCATCGAGCTCACCGTATCTTCTTCATTGGGTGCTCTAAGTTAGACATCACCAAAGATACGGAACATCACTTTGGCGAACCTACAAACTGACTCGATGTAGTGTGCTCGCCAATGCGAAGATACTCGTCGGCGTAGTCAGCCGAATGCCATATGCAATCACCCTCATCGCTACAGAGATCTTTTTATATGCACCAAACCCAATTAAGCCCGCGGCATTCCTCCGACGGGTAAAATAGCGACATTTGGCCTCGCTAGTTTTCACTATCTTCACAAAGAGGGATCGTCGCATTCGGTACCTTCTACAGAAGAGGTGAGGTGGATACGTAGGTACCTCCGTGAAGTAGTTCGCATGAGCAACTCGTTCCCAAAATTACTGTTGCGAGGGATGCAAAGGCGACCGACGGTGGATCCTCGCTGCTATTTTTTCTTCCCATCCTCGAGCTCCTTCACGGCGAGAATCGCCACCACCATTTGCTTTTGGTGGTTCTCGAGCATCTTCTCTTCGTCCGACTCATCGGACGAAGACAAATCCGTGAGCAAAAAATTCTCGCACGGGCTCAAATCCATCTACAATGCGCAATGAAACTCCATTGAAGTACGAATCTACGAAAATCATCCGTATACCCAGGCTTAATCGAACAGAGAATCACTCACAGATGGATCCGGGACGGCGGTGGCGAATCGACCGGGAGCAGTGGACGAGAGGTGGCGGCTCCCGAGTCGGGGGGTGCAGTGGATCTGGGGCAGCTCGAGTCGACGGCGGCTTCCCGCCGGAAAATATATTATGGACGAAATCAATGGCAGCGACGGTGGCGGTTGGATGCAAAATGGGGAGGGAACTCGTGCGGGCTGACATTACCTTCCCGTCAAGCCGTTCCTCCCAATACAGGGCACCGACGGGGCGGCCGCGGAATCCGTGTTTTCTCGGGTCGGAGGGGTGATTTTTCCGCAGCCCTCAATTTTTTTAAAGTCAGGGTCAGATGCGGTGTCTGTTTGGGTCCCTTTTTTTCGCGCAAAAAGGTAAACTGGCGGTTATTTTGCAGTTCCACGGGATATAAGAGGTCTGCTAGAGATGCTATTGAATAGTTTTACTATATAGTTTTCACACTTACATCTCGCAATGTCAAAAGCGTTTAAATTGGGCCTCTAAATTTCAAATCAGCCGTGTAGAAACCACTCATCAATGCTTCCCATTTTTATTCCTTTCTAATCTTTTATTTATTTTTCTTATTTTTATCTTTTTCCTTTTCTCTATTTCTTTAGTTTTAAAGACCTTTTTCTTCATAAATACTCATGCAATTTCCATGGTTGGAGTGGAGGAACAACCCATCACGCCCTTCCTCCAGTCAAGCGCCGGCCTCCATGTCGGGTACGTGTCGTGGGCCTCCCATTTACGCCTCCCATGTCGGGTACGTGTCGTGGGCCTCCCATTTACTCGTAAGGCCTTGTTTATTTCTATTATATTGGGAGTGTATTTTTAGGAAATTGGAGAGGATAATACTGGATCTCGGAAAATTCTCAATATTCCGTTTACTAATCCGGTTTTGGAAGGGATAATCTCTAGATATCCTCCACCAACCAACTCATTTTTACTTAAATTAAAAACTCTACATCATGCTAATGTATTGTGGGGGAAGAGTATTTGTTTGGGGATTGGATGAAAGTAAGAATTTCACCAAATCCCATCACTAAACCCTTTGGGTATAAAAATGCACCAGTTGTAAACAAGGTCTAAATGATTTCAAACCTGGCGAGATTCATATCGGCAGGAGCGAACTGACGCGGAGGATACCGAGCTACATGTGTCGAACAACACACATGAAAGCTGCAAGTGTTAGTTATGGAAGGGCCCGAATTACGACAAACAGTATTGTTTGGTTATCTGGACACAAAAAGATACATGAGAAAATATTTATTTCATCTCAGCAGCGGGATTTTCACATCATCTCCAAGCTGTCCGCTCAAACAACGCCTGCGTTGTTGATGATGTTTGATGCAAAATACTCGGGGGCATATGCTGTGAACTAGGGGGCACAGGTGTACTAATGCACTAGGCAATCTGGGCAAAAAATTCAAAATTTGAAAACTTATCAAAATATTCCGAAAAAAATCATGCACATGCCTGACCATGGTACGCACCGCCGTGATTTTTTTCGCACCGAAATGTCACCGTATGCGCCCTGGGCAAAAATGACAAATTTCTGACAGAACATGATTTTTTTCGGAATATTTTGATAAGTTTTCAAATTTCGAATTGTTTTTTAAATTCGATCCGGAGAGTCCGTTTTAGATCCGACGGCCCAGATTGCCTAGTGCATTAGTACACCTGTGCCCCCTAGTTCACAGCATATGCCCCCAAAATAGGAGTAGTTAATTAGGTGTTCAAACCTCATCTCGATCAAGAGTTCATTAACTTAGGAGGAGACACTGTGAACAATTAAGCACACGACACAAACCACAGCACATTACTCCAGGCTATAGGCATCTCACACTTACTAGGCCTAGCTAGGCACCTTAATTATCAACACCACCACTGATTCACAAACTTACGAGTCACGACCGAGATATCTAGCATGAGGCTAGTACTGATTAGTACGGATCGAGTAGTAGTTAACTAGCTAGACCATGCTGCATGCATTCCACGAGCAGAGAAGCTAGTCAGACTCGAAGCGGCAGAGGCGGTCGTCCACGAGCCTGCCCTTGTGGCTGCTGCTCTTGTACTCCTTCCAGGTGAACTCCCTGTAACGGCTCCGGCCGCCGTCGCCCAGCAGCTGCGGCAGCGGCGCCAGCCTCTGGCCTGGCGGCGGGCCGCCGAAGAAGATGATGGACACCCTGGACCTCTCGCTGCTCACCACCACCCTGTGCTTCACGCTCCTGAACCTCCCGTTGGTCAACACCTGTCCACCGTTTGTTTCACAAATGAAGCACACGACTGAATCAGTACCTGAGGCTGGATGTGCAGTAGTAGCACGAGAGCTAGCGTATGCCAAGGTGCAATTTGCCTGGATGTGCAGTGCTCATGTTATTATTGGCATATCTATCTAGACTGCTAAAAGAACATTATTAGCATTTGGTGGCAGTGATTTCACGTGCAGGTGTACATGATTGGTTGCTAGCTAGCTGTATGTGCATGCATATATAGCCGCGCGCGCGTGGTGCACTGCTGCAGCTGTTGCTCTTGTTTAAGTGTGGACACCCGATCGAAAGCTAGAAGGCTCGAGATCGATCACTGACTGACTGATGTGCTCGGATTTATTACTATGGAGATCCGATCGACTTGACATCCCTACAGTAAAAAGTGACGTCCTGGCAACAGTAGTTCTTCCTAGCATGCACTAACTAATGTGCCTAGCTACGGCATATATACCTGGAGGGTGTCGCCGACGTTGATGAAGAAGGAGTCGGCGTCGGGCGGCACGGAGGCCCACGCGCCGTCGCGGGCGGCGATCTCGAGCCCGGAGGTGCCGTTGGAGCGGAGCACGGAGATGATCTGCGGGTCCGTGTGCTCGCCGAACCCCGTCAGGAGGCTGCCCTGCTGCAGCTCCGGCCGCGGCGCCGGCGGGTAGTGGTTCACCCGGAGCATGTTGTCGCTGTCGGCGTCCGTCACCAGCCGCGAGAACGCGTCCGCCGGCCCGATGCCCAGCCCCTCCGCCATCAGCTCCAGCACGCCGCTCGCCATCCGCCGCACCGCCGCCGCGTACTCCTCCAGAAGCTCCCTGCATATATCTTAGAGAAATGACGTCGAGATAGGGATAGAGATGGAAACGGCAGCACGTCACCGGAGCGGCAACAAAGGCACCGTATACGTACGTACAGTACGTACGAGCGCCGTAGTTCGACACGAGTACACTACGGGCCGGCACGGCAGAAAGGAACTGATGGGAGAACTTGCCTGTGGCAAGATGGTTAGGAGGGTGGTTGTACCCCCAGCCCACCAGAGTTCAAACCCCAGGTTTGACGCTGGTGTTTCTCATTTAGGTGGAATATTCTTCAGTGGGAGGCGACGTTCCCGTCGACAGCGAGGCGCCCGTGGTGACTTCGTCAATCTCAAGACCTGATCCGCCGGCTCAGTCTATCGGAGGTGCTCATAGGGGTAGGGTGTGCGTGTGTGCGTTCATAGGGGTGAGTGTATGCGCGTGTATATGAGCGCTTGCGTTGTACTGTGTTTCTCAAAAAAAAAGAAAGGAACTGATGGATCGTTACGTACGTACGTCGCTGCCGGCTGAACCGCACGTGAGTCAAACTTTTTTTTATATCCGTACGTCGGCCGCGAAAAATAGTGAAGCTCCACGCGGCCACGACACGGCAAATCTTATCCACGTAATTCCACTCTAGTTTCTTTTTCCTTCGAAATGAGTACTATTTGTTCGAAGGAGGGAAGCAAGCAACAGCGAGCTGGCCGGCGGTCAGCCGGTGCAACGCGGAGTGCAAACGTAGATGTCGAACGACTCACCGTAAGGGGCAGGAGGGCTCGGACAGCGACGCGTCCGCGGCGGCAGCGGCCGCGGCCGCGCACGGCAATGTTGAGAACGGGAACGAGGCGGCCGGCAGGGTGCCGGCGGAGGTGAGGCAGAGCAGGAGGTACTCGATAAACCCGAGGTCGCCGCCGGTGCCGATCTGCTTGCTGGAGTACCCGAGCGGCATCCCCGCGGCGGCCTCCTTCTCGGCCGGCGGCAGGGCGAAGAACCCCGCCGCGGCCGTCTCCACGGCGCGCACGAGCCCCTGCGGCACGCCGTGTCCGGTCACCTTGAAGAAGCCCTGCTCCTCGCACGCCGCCACCAGCGCGCGCGCCGCGGCGGCACGGCCGGCGCCCGAAGCCGCGGACAGGTCCACGGTTCGAACGTGAGCCATCGGCGGCTGCGCCGCCGGGAGGGCTATCTGCTCGAGCTCGGCCTTGGCGAGGACCACCATGTCCGACAGGTTCCTTGGGTTCAAGGAAGCAGAGGAAAAACCAGAGATAGGTTCTTTGATCGTGTAAGCGCGAGAGCTTTCTGAAAGTCGAGTGATACGATCCAGACCAGCTCCGTCTCCACTATCCTACTATCTATAAAAGATGGTGAGATTCACCCTCTCTCAGGCTTCCACGTCCCCGACGAACTCCAGCCGTTCGATCCGCCGGATGGACGTACAGGATGTGGCAACGTCGCCTCAAAACGCCCCTGCACTGTTCACTGCCTATTTTTAGCCAATCCCGCGTCGCCACGTCACCCGGTAGCCCGCCGGTAGCCCCCGGTTTCAGCCGGTCACCGTGTCGTTTTGCGGAAAAGCCCCTCGCATATGGCCGCGCTAACCCGCAGTCCACATTACACCGCTGCGAAGGACCTCTTTGCAAATAGGTAGAACCTCACAAGCTTTTCTGCAAAAACACCCCGCACAATCACCCTTCCTCTTCTCTCTCGCGCGCCACCCCGAGGTCGCCGCCGCCGCCGACGCACGCTGCCGCCGCTCCGCGCCTCCCCGCTCAGATCGAAGGACGCGGGGAGCTTCGCCGCCGCGGCCTCTCCATCCTCGCCATTTCCAACCCACGGCGGCCGAGTTTATTTTCTCCTCTTCCTCCAACTCCATCGACCTCCACCGCATGGCCTCCCACACAACGATTCTTTCCTTCCACCCAGCCGTCCTCCCCCTTCTACAGACGCCGGCGGGCCGCCCCCTTCCCCGACCTCCAGCCTACGCCCACGCCACCCAAGTCGCAGCAGCAGGCCCCTCCTCTTTCGCTCCCCACTTCCTCCATGGCGCAGCCCCAGCAGCCCCCTAAGCAGGTCCAGCTCCAGCTCCCGCTTGAGATGCAGCAGTAGTTCCCGACAATTCAGCCGCAATACATCTTCAAGACCATGCCCCGGCAGCTCCCTCCCGTCATCTCCAGCGCCGCCGCCTGTGACGGCCATGGCCTTCTACCGGTCCCCGCTCGCCTTGCCCTGCGCCAACTCCTTGGGTCATGCTGCATGCGCTTCCACAGATCCACGGCTAGAGGTGAGCAGCCTGGCTTTGTGTTCTTTTTCATGTTTGTTTCTTTCTCTCACTCCAATGGTAGTACACCGTTTATGGACAGTTGATCCAGCGTATTGGATGCCTGAATGCCTACAAAACGTTTGACGAAATTCCCAGCCAGAAAGGTCACACAAATTTAGCACTCCACGGTGATGGTAGTAGCAATACGATGTTCCTATTCTCTGATCCGCTGATGAGCATTTTCTTCTTTTCCACAACTACCAGGCTACCTAGGTTGATGTTCAGATCAACTTCTTAAGGACCGTGCTTAGCTTGACCATTCAGTGTACTTACGTAGTAATTTAGAGATGGTCAGATCCTGCATACATAGTACCGTTGGTCATCCAGTCATTCCTACCTCTCTCATGTAATTATAAAATAGACTTTATTTGAGAGTGTATCACATGTCTAAGTGATCTAGCTGGAGTAAACTTGAGTTCTTACATCAGTTTGTATTGTTTCAACAGAAAAAGGACCGACAAACACTATGGACGCTCATGTGCAGCTGATTTCTGGAAAAAATTACTCTCTGGTATGTTTCCTGTTTACCATATTGATGTACTTTCCTTATTTTGTGAGATCCGAGCCGATACAGAAAATATAAGGAGTTCTTTTCGTCTTGCCTGTAGATGCTTTGTTATCCGAGCACAAATATTTGAAAGGTTTTAGGTACTCAGTCTATGTAGATTAGTAATTTGATGTGTTGTCAGCAACCGTTAGGTTAGTATACATTCAGTTATGGCCTCATGGGCGAATATTCAAACAGATGTTGAAGTATTCTAATTTTATCCCTTCTAGATTGCTCTGATAAGCTGTTCAAAGTGAACTATTCTTCTACTATATTGTACATGAGATTAACTGAAGAGATATAGTTTGTTCGAAGCGTTAATATTCCTCCCGTATTTTATTTACATCTACAGATAAATGAGTTTTTTTGTGAGCTAGAGCTATACAAATAGCCAGTTCTTAATCTGAATTTAGTGGAAATTTGATTCACGGCTTTATAATAACATTAAAATTACTCCATGTTTCCCAACTGCTACTTCTCCATTCGTGATCCTAAGTTTGTTCTTTTGTTCTATTTGGGTGTTCATGGTCAGTGCCTCATGCTGGGGGAAATTTCATTTGTGCGGCTCTGCCTCTGAGTGCATACCTGCCAGCGAGAAGGAAGAGCATGACCCAGCAACCAAGCCACCGGTAGGCCTCCTCTCCTACATCCTCTTTTCATCTCTTCTCTGACTATATTTTTATTTAATCCCCATCTCTTCTCTGTTTTTTCATGTGCTATTTTATCTGTGCCTATAGGGTAGTTGACAATATTCCGATGAGGCTGCAAGAACTCCATGTTATGTGATGTGAAATAGAAGGTTTGTTTGCAAGAGGTTCAGATGATTTTTGCCATGTCGAGCAGCCAACAACGTGTGACGAGGATGACAGTAGCATCTTCTTCCATTGAAAGGATGCCAATGGTAATGCGCGAAATTGTTTTTGTTTGTTTGTAAGTGCTGATTCTTAAGTTATAAATTTCTAAAAAAAACTCCACTTTGTGTCAAACATACTGTGATGTTTTTGCCTAACACAAGTTATTAGTTCACAGATCCTTATTATACCCTTTGTTATTAGATGAATTAAGTTCTATGGCTTCTATGGCTTCCAATTTGATAGTGTGTGCATTATACGACTATGAATGCAGGGTTTCACACATTATAATTTCTTTACTTTATTCTCACTCACGGTTCATGGCCATTGTTTAGATAGTAATGTTAGCAAATTAAGTGAAATGCAAGGTAATCTTATTGCTTACTCGAATATCTTGGTTCTGCTCCTTTGTCCATTTCTATTGTGCTTTCTTACCTACCCAAAGCTCCCCAAAACTAGCACATGAATTTACAGGTGGTTCAGTGCATTGCTCACTGCATGTGTCCTTAAGCCAGACTACATATAGTTGTTTCCATCATTTAGCACGCAGCACAAGCAGTGTGGGATGTTTGATGTCCGATTTTTATTTCCATCTGTTCATCTCCTCACAGCTTGGAAGATATTAGTGAGGACATTCAGCACGCAGCACAAGCGGTGCAATCTTTTTGCTGCAACTTTTCCAGTTTTTGAGGTGAAATCTAATAGCAGTTATTTGCTAATCTTCTCTTTCTTGAACAGCTGTAAGAATTCCCTAGTATAGTCTATATATAGGCGCGACGAGAGTGTTGCATTGGTGTACAAGTACAGTCTGAATATTCCTTGCGCTTCAGTGGTACCGTGCTGTGTGGGTTAATCCTCACCGTCGGAGACCGAATCGGATGGATGGGAAGACCCATTTGCAGACGCCAGTTAGTGGTGGTATGTGTGTTATCTACGTCAGTGATGACGGCTACATGCTTCGCATATATGTTTGGTTTTCGATTCAGGGAGGAGTGCACAAAATTCCTGAAAGACCAACTTAGGTGGCACCTACAGAAGGACTTCACGGCTTCACGCATTGACGGTGGAGCTTGGGTCATTTTCAACCTTTGGTCATCTATTGACTAAAAGGAGTCACTGCAAGTACTTGTATGATTATTTACTTTGCAAGTTTTCTGATTATTTTGGTTACTTCCTTTTGCATGTCAGCATGTCCCCTTCAGTTGGATTACCTTTCAAGAGTTCCTTGCGGATGCTCATTCTTTCTGAACTTAGGTCACCTTTATTTTACGGCGCTTGATGTATCCACAAATATGCAAGCAAAAATAGGTTAGGTCATCCTTGATCCTCATGCTACAACAAGTCTAATATCCTGATGGCTATGACGCCTAGCAATTTCGTGGATTCTTCTATTATCTTCTTTGGGGTGTGCTTACAACATTATTGGTGCTTTTGCTACTAATAGCTAGTTAGTACTTTTTTTAGCCAGTAGAATCTTTATCGATTCTTTGTGACACATCATGATAGCCCACAATTCTTTGACAAAGGTGTGCAAGATATTTATAACTCTTAAACACAAAATAATATGTGGAGCAACAATCATACGAATTACTCCGATGAATGCATGATGGCACAAGAAGAAGAATAAAAACTAAAAACACATATTAAAATAATAGATTTTTTACGCCAAAAAAAGTAAGGAAAACGCCTACTACGTCATTTTCATTTTATAAATATTTACAGAGTTTGAGTTGAGTTTTGTATAATAAATTATAAAGTATCTATCCGTTGTGACATGCCTTCTTTCAGGCTTGGTTTTGCTCTATGCATAGCCAGGGCAAAATTCTACTTGAAAAATCTGATGCATTCTGCTGATGAGCTATATGATTGTTCGTGCTACTATACCCGTGATGCATCAAAGACCCGTGTGCAATCTTGTCTATCTAGAGCGCACATACACCCGTGTATTTTTCTTTTTACTAAATAGTGCCTAAAAATGTTTTTTCAAAGCTGGAAAAGATATATGTGAGTCTTGAACACTCCTTGATGGTACAATGAGTAGTTGAATATAAAATGATACTATTATTGTACAACTTTCTGAGAAAGCCACAACTCCACAAGGTTAATATGTTTGTACGCATCTTCTTCTTTTAAAGTAGAAAAGATATTAATGCGCGAACACGGAGCTCCGCGGATAGGATGTTCATGCTAAAAAACTTATCCAAGTGCAACAAGATAATACTTTCTTATAATGTGTGGCATGTTTATCACTTGGAAAATTGGTAATATCTACTTGTGTATAAGTGGAACCTTGAAATCTCTAATTAGAAGTGTTTAAAAGAAAACCGTCTCAATTTGTGCTAACTATCTATAAGTTTAGCCACCCAACTTTTTAGTACAAATTGTATGGTGGTGACCAATAATTCATATTTCCCACGCGAACAGATATGTATACTACTTACCCCCTTCGTTCATGCATATTGGTGGCCTAAGTTTAGCTGCCCAACCTTGTATTGCAAATGGTATGGTGGTGACCAATGCTACAATAGGTCATGCTACTATTGGTGTATTGGTGTTCCTATGAACAGTAAGTACTGTTCGTGAACCGTGTTGAACAGTACTCACGACGTTTTTGCAAAAAAGACCCTGTGTTCTACAAAAATCGAAATCGGTCCTAATTCTCAGCTGAGGAGGACCTAGCCGCAATTTCCGAAAACTCCGAGGACCCGGTGGAAAAGCGTCCTCACATCCTCCTCCTCTCCTTCCCTCTCCCGCGCGGCCCCGGCGTCGCCGCCGCCGCCGACGCGCGCCGTCGCTACGCTTCGCCTAGCTCAGATCGAAGAACACGACCAGCTCCGCCGCCGCCTCCTCTCTCCTCGCCGGAAATCAGCTGCCGGGAGGCCGCGCGGGAATCTTCCTCGCCGTGGTCGCCGTCCGCCGCCACCGTTTCGCTCGCCGGCGAACCAGGCGACCAAAGGGTCCGACGCGCCGCCCGTTCTGCTCCCCTCCACTTCCTCTGCCGACTCCGCGCGGTCCCAGCCCCGCGCGCGTGCTCGCGTGCTCGAGCGCGAGCTCGACAGCGCGGCCGCCGCCGGCGGCTGACGCCAGCTGCTGACGTCACTGCGGGCCCGCGCTGTCAGCTTTTTTCCCATTTTCACAAACGATTTCCCAATTTTTTTTAAAAAAAAACCCCTGTCGTGTGGGTCCCTCCTGTCAGAAATTTTACAAATACAAAAACAATGCTGAAAACTGTAAAATTCAACACTTTTAATCCGTGGTTCCGAAAAATGCAAATAATATATCAAAAAAATTCAAATTTAACAAATCTTCAAACTCTTCACACAAAAGTTGCACCAAAAATACGTTCTACAGAAAACAGTGCAAACAAAATATCAAAATTTCCAAATTTAACAATTTGTCAGACTTTTCACACAAAAATTGCAGCAAAAAACCATTGTGCCCATTCCACAATTTAAGAAATTTTTAGATTTAAGAAACTTTCAAATGTTCCACATGAACTAAAAAATGTCCATTTTATTCAAAATTTGTTAGATTAGTTTCCCAAATAATTTTTCTACTTTGTCGCAAAAAAAAAAACGAATTTCAATATTTTCAATCACACCGGACACGGTATGTCACCGCGCTAAATTTTCCAAAAATATTATCCATTGTAAGTTCAAAAAAAAAAAACCCGACCTCCTCCGCGATAATTTCAGACGATAATATTTAACCACATCAGACGAATTAACGTGAAGGTTATTCTTTTTTAAAACGTTTTGAAAAAATGTTAGAACCCTGACAAGTGGGACCATTTTGCTAAAACAAATTCCATAAAATAAAAAGTGTTCAAAAATCAATAATTTCGAATCTAACCATCGGGAAAATATGAATAACATATCCAAACGATCAGAAAAATAAATGCTAGCTATTTATGGCAAAAAACAAACATGTTTTAATATTCCAATTTACTAAATATTTCAAAAAAATCCAAATGCACTTCCTCTAATTATATGAAGGTAAATTTATTAAATGCTCAAATAATGCATTCCCTCTATTTACGGACTTAAATTGAACATTTCAATTTGGTAATTAATTGGATGCAATCTAAATAAACTGACTCTAATTATGGAACTCAATTCAACAAATATTCATTTCCACTCATTATGGACATAAATTAAATATTAATGGAAACATAGAATTTCAACATTTCCAACTCGCTACATATTTGGAGATACTCCACACGAAAAATTCCGACGAATTTCAACGTTTCGAATCCCGACGGGTGCGGCGTGTCGCCACGCCATGTTGCCTATCTCTGCTACTACCGAAGCGCACATGCATGCTCTGCCATCCAGATACATGTGTCTCAAGTATTAATTTGTTCTATAATTAGTTCAGTGCTATCAGTTACTTCCTTCAGATGAATGTTTAGGTTCGAATATGTAGTTCTCTTTAGAAAAGGTGTATGTCTTCAGTCATTCAGTTTGCATTGATACCAGCATAATTTGTACAACAGTACAAGATCCAAGTTGTACGCTTCCCGACATGGAAAGTCAGCTGAAAAAGACTATGATCTTCTATTTTGTTCTGCGGTATTTTTTCTATTAATGTTGAATCAAGACTGATATGCTTTTTATCCCTTCAGCTTATGGTACCGTAAACATCAGTGAGAAAAAATCAAACTAGGTCAGAAGGATAAGGCAAACGAAAACGCAAAGATCTTAAAGTGTTTGTCTAATTTCCTTTTAGGTAATAATAATAATTGAGAATAGAAACAAATAAATAGTTGGTTTTCTGAACTATCCACTAGCACTTACGGATAGAATGCACGCAACTAGCTTCAATTATTTGATTTGTTTACGTCGATATCAATTCAGTCATGAAAAGTAGTCTGTGTGCACGCTTATCTCACCAAGTTTTTAAATAGTTGGTTTTCTGCAAAGTTGTCAAGGATAGCTAACTCTACGTCTGTTCTGTAACTATTTGGTACAAAATTAATGTCCTGCATATGCAATATATATATTCAGACTCAGTTGATGTTCCAGCGCAACACAATGGAAAGCTGCGTGCCAGCCTAGATGGGATGATGTCTATTTCGTCGCACTATTTTCTATTGCAAAACTTTAACTTTAGCTCTTTTTTCTCTTGCGGAATGCAGAGCATGAAATAAGAAAATTAGTCCGTATGTAATGCTGATGAAAACATGTTTTCTGCTCTAAGTTGGCTCCTAGGATGTTCAGCCATTTGAGAAATTTTTAGGTATTGCTTTTTAAGCATCCGTGAGGTTCAGATCACTATCCAAACTAATTAATGAACAGTTATGCAACAAAGTGAAAGACATATAGCACATTCACATTTGAATTGGCAAATTTGTTAGATGTCACAACTGTATATATCCTTAGATATATGACACACGTTATTCCATTGTGCAAGCTATATTTTTTATGTGGTTCTACAATTGCCTTACAGATGTCCAGTAGATCTTTAATGTGTTTTTCTTGCACTGTATTTCAGAGTTTCTATTTTCGTCACGACAAGAGATTATGTGTAAGATGCATGAAAAAAAGAATAGATAAAGCAAATAATATGATAAGTTCACAGGCAGCGTTTAGCCATTTTTTGGTTGTGGATTTCTTTTATACGGTGAGCTTGATGTCATACATCAGTTGCACAAGTCATCTCAATGCTTACTTTTACCTTCTGTTCTCTTGCAGAGTTGCTAGCTTATTGATATGGTGAAAAACATAATTTATCAAAGATAGCTTGCATGCATAGGATAATGTTTTTCACCAATGTTGCTGTCATGCTATTGATTTGGTGCAAATTGATACTTTTGTTTATGTTCATTTCTGAAATAAGTTTATATTGTACTTTGGATTTAACTTTATATGTATGAAATCATTTCTAGAATTTAAAGTTAATGTTGTGATTTTGTACAGATTGCCAAAGAGACGCCAATGACATGAATCCAAGAAGAGACACTTCTGATACGCCAACGACACTAAGCTAAGGAAGGCACTGCTGATTCACCGCAAGGAGCGTGGCTGTGATGACATGGCAATGACGCCAACAAGGGTGGCGCCACAGTTAATGTTGTGAATTTGTACATATTACCAAAGAGAAAGCATTTTCTAGGATGCATTACCATAATAATCAACTTTGTATTTAGTCAGTACACACATTTGTTTCCGTCTGCCAACGATAATCTTTGTTTACCAAATAACAACTGCAATGACTAAAAAAGATATGTAGCTTACAGGTAAAGAATGAAGTTAATTATGTGATAGTTGACTGCACAAATTAGCATTTAGCAAGGACAAAAGTCTATTCAAAAACTTTAAGCGTGCATGTCCAAATATAATGCACAAAAATCTCACCAAGTATGTGGCGTGACGCCACGCCAAATTTAACTAGTATTTAGTTAACGCCGGCCCGGGCTGGTCTTTAATGAGCATCGCTGTCTGGCTGTCGACTATCATCGACGAAGTTGTTCCACACACTGCCTCTCCCCTGGGTATGAATGCACTGCATCATCACACCGTCATTTTCGTTGCCACTGTGCTCAAAAGATCAAAGCTGCTGTATATGTTTGTGGTTTAGCCTTTGACGCGCGCGCATAGTCGCATGGAATATATTTTTCGGAACAATCATATCGATTCATTTCTCCCTCGTGCTTAAATGGGCTGAAACCAAGTGATTTGATTTGATGGGTGATGTACTTTAGGCTGTGCACTTTTGGCCGTTTACGTACATGTCGAGATGTTAAATATGTCGACTCAGATGGTCAAGGACTGCTGATGGCGGATATGCATGTGTGGGGTTAAGATTTACTCCCTCCGTTTTTTAATATAAGATGTTTTAGCATTTGTCCAAATTCACATATATCTAGATTTATGTAAACATATTTTAGTGTGTACGTACACTCATATTAGTATGCATGTAGACAACATGTTGGATAGCTAAAACTTCTTATATTTATGCACGGACGGAATACGTGTTATCGTGCAGAACCGATTACCATTTGTGTCACCGAGAGGCAAACCAAAAAACTGGGATAAATTCCGCAACAAATTCGGAGTGCAAAAAACTTTGAACGAGTAAAGGTGTTGAGATATTAGCCACCCGGTATTACTGTTGTCGGCCATGGCGATGTAGAGTAAATAGATGTACATCCGAACGTCTTCAGATTTGGAGTCGACTCAGTCAGAGTCGTACAGTCGGCGAAGCAAAAGTCGGACATAAGCGAGCAGTCGCGTAGATATGCTCCCAAAAAACTGATCGTCCGTCTCCCGGTGTAGAATCTCAATGAACGGTTTCGATGGCCTCCTATTCTTATCCTCTTACGGGTGGGAGGATGACTCTGGTGCCATCTCTCCAAACTAACAATATGCAACTAAACTTGTAAGCTAGAATGGGCCACAAGCTGGATGAGCCTGTCAGATTTCACAGACCCCAGTTTAGAAAATTGGATGAGAGTTTGAGGACCACGTTGTTCTACTCAAGCTCAATCAGTTCGGTTGACGAGTCCCGCACGCGATCGATCGATCGAGCCAGCCTCCACGTCCGTGGGTACGCGCCTGAGCCTCGCCGGCGACCATGTACTTCCGCGTAGAGGCGTGGCGCGCCGCCCGCGCGGGTCCCGGTCATCGTGGTCGGGCCGGCCGGCACGTAGGCAGTAGACAGGCGTAGCTCTCCCCCGCACGGCCGGTCGCCTGGCCCACGGCAGCTAGAGGGACAGTGTCCCTTTCTCCCGGCCGGCGTGTACGGGCCCGACGAGTCACAAGGCGGGGCCGCCGGTCGCCGTCGGCGCGTGGGGTCGCCGGAGCCGATCGCGACGTGCGCCGGCCTCCCGCCGCTGACCGCGCCGAGACGAGCGTGCATGCGGTGGAAGGACAGCAACTACTCGCGCATCTATACATACATACTAGTCAATTTTGGTGCGGCGTCTCGCGCGTCTATACATACATACTAGTCAATTTTGGTGCGGCGTGACGCCGCACCCGTTGCAATTAAAAATGCTGAAATCCGTCGGAATTTGTCGGCTAGAGTATATCAAAATACGTAGTGAATTTAAAAGTTCAAATATGCGTGTATTGTACCATATATTTTTAATTTAGCTCCACAATTAAAGAATGCATGATATGAGCATTTAGTAATTCTAATTCCATAGTTATACGAGGGAACTTGGACCCGACCTCTCCCCGCTACAGTACGAGAGGCGTTTTTCTGAATCCACCCGCGTGCTCACCTCGCCGGCGGCGACTCCTGCGGTTCCCTCGCCCTCCGGCGGTCGCTCCGGCGACGGGAGGGTGGGGGAACACTGGATCCCGCCGTGTATATAGTGTAGAGCTATGTAGGTACTCAGCCGGCGGCGCAGAGGAGATGGCGGCGCGGTCGGTGGTGCTGTGCAGGTCGGCGGTCGCCTTCTTCGTCGGTGGAGCTCAGGTGAGCTTCTCCGTCAACCGCTTGTCCTGTCCCTGCTTGTGGGTCTTCGGATCTACTGGGCGGGGCTCCCCCGCGCCGGAGGCCGAGGTGCGGCGGCTCCGGTTATGCAATCAATCGAAGGCAACGATGTGTTGGTGCAAGACGGCGACGATGGCGTTGCAGGATGGAGGCTTTTCGAAGTTCGAGGATCGTCGACTTCCCGTCCGCCTGGGGGCTCTCCTGATCCAAGTCAAGAAGAGGAGTGCGGCGGCGGCGCGCCGGCGGCATGTTCTGTTTCCGCCATTGCTGTTCGTGGTCCAGCAGGACTTGTTTGTAATATCTTCTTTGTTCTGGGCTGATCTGCAAAGATCCTTGTTCTAATATATCTTGTTTTCCCGCAAAAAATTCCATAGTTATACAAAGTTTATTTAGATTGTATCCAAATATTAATCAAATTGAAATGTACAAATATGGTTGCAGTATGCCATAAGTAGTTACCATATTTTTGTGAGTGTGTTGATATATTTTGGAGTGTCTCTATTTTTTCAGTAAATTGAAATGTTCAAACATGTTTGTATTTTTTCAGCAATATTATTTAAGACCATAATGAGCGGAAATGCGTCCAAATATTCACCAAATTGGAATTTTCAAATATGTTTGCATTATGTCGTAGGTAGTTGATATATTGTAGAGTATCTCCAATTTTTTGTGAGTATGTTGATATATTGTGAGCATGTTGATATATTGTAGAGTATCTCCAATTTTGTAGAGTATCTCAATTTTGTGAATACTTGAACATTGTAGAGTATCTCCATTTTTTTGTGAGCATGTTGATATGTTGTAGAGTATCTCCAATTTTTTTAAGCAAGTTGGAATGTTCGAGTATGTTTATATTTTTTCAATAATATTAAATTTAAGTGCATAATGAGTGGGAATGCACATTTATTGAATTGAATTCGATATTTGGAGAAAGCTCATCTAAATTACGTCCAAATATTTACGAAATTGAAATGTTCAATTTAAGTCCATAATTGGAGGAAGTGCATTATGTGGGCATTTAATAAGTTTAACTCCACATAATTAGAGGAAGTGCATTTGTTTTTTGTCTAAATATTTGCCAATTCAAAATAAGTAAGCATGTTTGTTTTTTGCCATAAATAGTTAGCATTTATTTTTCTGAGCATTTTGATGGATTTTTTATATTTTTCCGAAAGGTATTTGCAAAAATACTTCACTTTTCTGTTTTTTTCGTCCAAATATTCACAATTCAAAATATTCAAACATGTTTGGTGCACATTTATTGAATTGGGAGTGATGGTAAAATGGGAGTGGATGGTAGACTCGCAGAGTTAGTAATATTGTATATGCATGGTAAAATGGTAAAATGATAGGGATGGTAAAATGGGAGTGATGGTAAAATGGGAGTGGATGGTAGAATCGCAGAGTTAGTAATATTCTAGATTACAGACAAATATTTACCAAATTGAAAATTTCAGAAACTACTCATTACATTAAATTGTTGATTTAGTTCTCCAATAAAAGAATGATTCAAAGTTGTTAAACATAGGATTCATTTTTTCTGGACATTTTGGTATGTTGAACACATTTTTCAGAATAGATTCAAATACATAAGATTCAATTTTCTGAACATTTTGGTATGTTGAACACTTTTTTCTGAATAACAGAACAAATGATATTCAATTTACAAATTTGAATCAATTTCTAGAATTTTTTGAAAGAGTCAAAAAGGACTCGTATCCGCGTATTACCGAGAACAACCAAAACATCGGAAAGAAATGAAAACAATAATTACTTCATGGCATAATGCAATGCGTAAACACATGAATGACATAGATCAAACATAGATCCTTAAGAACTTGCAATTCCCACAAACTCCCTAATAAAGAAATAAGGTAAATTGTTCCTCTATTTCACACATGGTTCAAATTATTTTAAAAATGCATGAATTTGATTCAAATAGGTAGATACTATTTTTGTGAACATTTTTGGTATATTATTTATATTTTTACGAATTGAAATGGATAAGCTATGAAATTTCAAAGTTTAAATAAATTTTAAAAGAATTCTAGGAAATAATAAAAAAACTTGCTGACGTCATGTGACGTCAGCAATGGAGCTTCGCTCCCTGCCGAGCACGGATCCAGCGGGATCCGGCGATTCCCGCCGCGAGGAGACGCGCCGCTACTCGCGTTTGACGCCGCGGACGCGGGACGCCCAGAAGCGTCGGCGCCGCGACCAAGTGGTCGCCGGAGCGTCACCGACGGCGGGCGAACGCGGCGGCGACTCGCGCGCACGGCAGCGGCGAATCCGGCGCACCCACGGCGTTCCGGCAAGCATTTCTCGGCGAGGAGGGAGAGGAGAGGACGCCGGAGCTCTCCATGCTCGCCGATTTGAAGGGGGAGGCGAGGAACGGCGGCGCGCCGGCGGCGAACTCGGCACCGCGCGTGAGAGAGAAGGGAGAGAGGATTCTGCGCGTGGCTTTTTTCAGCGGGGTCCCTGGATTTTCCAGAAATTTCGTTTAGGTCCCTCTCTTCGAAAAAGTGGAGGTTTGCGGTGCAATTCGTGGGATTTCAAGTTGTGTTTTGTAAAAATGCCACGGCCACCGGGTGGAACCGGGTCGACCGGGCGACGTGGCACGCAACCATTGGAAGAAATTCGAGAATGAACAGTACGCCGGGTTTGGGGGCGACGTGGCTGCATCCGGGACGTCCGTTGCGCGAGATCGGACGGCGTACGATTTGAGGCGACGTGGATAGCAGGAAACGCCTCTAACCTTTCCGGCCTTTATATATGGATCTATGCCCTATTGCCCTCCCTTCCGCGTAAGATCGATCGTACTGCTCGCCGACGTCGATCGATCTTCCGCACCGCAGCCATCCCGTTCTTCACGCTTTCCATCAAAGACCAAAAACTGATTTTTTTTCATCTCGACTGCTTGCGACCACTGCTTCGAAGAAACAAATTCATGTAATTCTACACACTTTTTTCCTCAAAAAACCGATGATACCGACTGCTTCCTACTAGCTGGTTGTACCAATTGTGTAAAGAGCACCTGACCTACACACTATTTCATTGTCACCCAGCGTACTTGTGCCATTTTTATCAATGGCAGCGGCCAGTCAGCTTATTCTTTTTGCCCGTTGGCGCCGTGGCTATGTTGGTACATCTTTTCTTTACTATATAATACGGCTTAACGACCGTACGTACGTACGTCGTGGCCTTTTTTGCACTTTAGCTCCTTAGGATTTGTACAATCAACCCGCAGTCCAAAACAATAGACACTTTTGCACTTTGCCCCCAACCATATCCACCCGATACCTTCTCTCTCAACCCGTTCTTGCTCGGGTGGAGGCGAGGTCGGGGAGGAGAGCGCGATCCCGGCAGCGGCTGGAGGGGAGCGGGCGGCGTGGCGGCTGGAATCGGTGGTGGGCGTGGTGATGCGGCCATGGTCGGTCGTGCTGGTGCAAGGCGACGGCGGCTGGTGGCCGTGGTGGTGCAGGCCGGAGGCGGGGTCGAGGTACCGGAGGCCGAAGTTAGTCGCTCCTGGGCCACGTCGTTGCCGTCGACGACAACATGCCTACGCTCAACCCTCCTTTTACTCTGCAAGACTGCAACGCCCTATTAGCATCTGGAGCACTAGCCCCTCCTCCCCCTCCCCGATCTGGTGTAGAAACTCCATGATCTAGGCCTCGACGATAATTTGGGGCGCTAACATGGAAGGGATCAACATGGAGGGATGTGGGAGTTCAATTAGACGATAAATTGTTGATTATCTAATTTGTCGCGCGATTTGACAAACATTGGGATGATCCGTGAGTTCCAGTTCCAAACTGTTTGTGGTGTTCTGAATTCTGATACTGTCGATGGCCACTGCCTGTCAGTAAAGGGATCAGGGATGGTCGCCTTGGAGATATACCGGCGCTCCGCCATCGGCATGAGCCTCACGGCGACGCTGGACGAGATGGTCAGCTGAGGCAAGCTCGCCCCCGAGCTCGCTGTCCAGGTTGTCCTTCAGTTCGACGAGGTTCGACTGTGAATGCTAACTGATACAAGTGCCATCTCTCTTAGCATTTGACAACATGCATCTGGCTTACGTTGTTGCATCTGATGATTGGACAAACTGAAGAGGTTCGAAGGGAATGCTGCGAGCATGGGATGCATTTTTGTCCATTGACTCGTGTCATGTACAAGTACATTGCTTGGCATATTATTTTTGGAGCAGATCTCTGCAAATTACGTGAATTTATGGCAAATAAATACCAAGTTCTAGATTCAGCAGTTGGTTACACCTTATTGGAAAATACATGATGAAATACTGCCAGACAAGTTAACACATTTTAATTGCTTAGTATCACTATATCGGCTTAAACTGTCTGTCTGTAACATGGTCGCAAGGAAGCATGTGGATTTTTTTGTGAACAGTTGAAAGGACAATGATGTCGCCTAGAGGGGGGGTGAATAGGCGATTAAAACTTTTCCGGTTAAAGGCTTGCTAATTGCGGAATAAAACTATGTGTTTAAATTAACAAGCCAACAACCTAAATAAACTAGGCTCACCTATGTGCACCAACAACTTATGCTAAGCAAGACAAGCAACAAGGTGATAGCAATATAGAATACTTCAAGCACGAAGGCTATCACAAAGTAAAGTGCATAAGTAAAGAGCTCGGGTATAGAAATAACCGAAGCACGCGGAGACGAGGAAGTATTCCCGAGTTCCTCCTTGAAAGGGAGTACGTCTCGTTGGAGAGGTGTGAACCGACACAACGGTTCAACAACCACAAAGGTTTCACCCTATTCTCCGATGAACCGCACCACAAAGGTTTGGTTCACCTTCCACTATCGGAATCCTTCGAGGCGGAAATCCGGAGCCTTTCAACAACGATCCGGGGCACAACCCACACAAGGGATTGGGGGCTCCCGAACAGCTACAAGTGACCACACAAGGGTCCAACCACCACGCGGGCGTCTAGGGTCCAAGGACCCAAGAGTAACAAGTTCACACGCTTTCAACTTCCACGAATCTTCGTGGAGAGCACACCGATGCACCAAATGCAAAAGGCACGAGCACAAGACTCAAATCCTTCACTCTCAAATCCCACCAAAAGCAACTAATGCTTATGGGGGGAGAAGAGAGGAAGAACTAAGAAGAGAACCACACAAGAACTCCAAGAACTAGATCCACTATGTTCCCCTCACTTAGAGGAGAGATTGATTGGTGGAAATGTAGATCTAGGTCTTCTCCTTCAATCCTCAAAGATCAAAGAGTTTGGGTGGAGGGATTGGGAGATACCAAAGAAATGAGCTTGCAACAATGGAGGAGAGAGAAATCAAATCTTAGAGGGCAGGCTAGCTGGCTGGAGGAAGGTGGAGGGGTATTTATACCCCTCCCAGGAAAATAGCCGTTGCAGCCAGCTTTGCACCGGAGTTTCCGGTCAAAGTGACCGGATACTCCGGCCTGGGGCGGAAACTCCGCCCCCCTGGGGCCGGATACTCCGGCCCCCACCAGGGGGGTGAACCACGGGGCACGAAACGAGGTAAAAACACTTTTTAGGGCCGGAATATCCGGCCCTGGGGCCGGAGTATCCGGCCCACACCAGGGGGTGAACCTCGGGGCTCGAAACGAGGTAAAAACACTTTTTAGGGCCGGAATATCCGGCCCCGACCCCGGATAATCCGGCCCCGGATATTCCGGTTGACAGAAACAGAGATACGAAAACAGCAATATCTTTTTCATCCGGACTCCGTTTTCGATGATCTTGGGCTCGTTGGAATCGTAACAAAGAGCACAATAAGATCATGCAGAGAAACATCATAGTCCAACAATGGAGGATAAAACCAAATGGGGAAAGGTTAGACCTCTCGATAAAAGAATAACCGATAAAACCTCCAACAACAAAAACATCACAAGATATTCAAATGGAATCCGATTTTGATGAACTAGAGCTTGGTATGGAGATGAACACAAGCTCTAAATTCTCACATGGATAAAAGCCAAATAAGAACCAAGAAAGATGATATGTCAAGTATGCAACGGTTTGAGCTCTCCACAAGATGCGATCAAGTTACTCACTTGAGAGCCCCTCTTGATAGTACGCCGTCTATCCTAAACCCGGTCTCTCACTACACCACGAGACCGGTAAAATAGAAACCCTATCAAGATCATACCTTTGCCTTGCGCATTCCACTTGAGCTAGATGATGACGATCTTGATCTCTTCAAGTGGACCACCTTTCTTGATTGCGCTTGCTAGCACATGCTTGATGACGACTTCTCCAAATACTCCCCCATACACCATTATGGGAAAGTCTCGCTAAGCTCCGTCTTCATGTATCCACTTGCGCTTCATCTTCTCTAACTTCACAAAGATGATGTCTTGAATCCTTCAAGACATGCTTGCAATATGCTCAACTCTACACATGACCATTCTTCATATAAACCCTTAAATAGAGCATTGGTCATCATGCCATCTTCAAGAGTCCAACACATGAACTCCAATGGACAAGATCTATAAGAATATCTCAATGTAAACATTAGTCCATAAGGAGTGTCATTAATTACCAAAACCACACATGGGGGCAACCATGCACTTTCAATCTCCCCCATTTGGTAATTGATGACAATCCCTTTTACGAGGGTTTATATAATGAATTAAGCAACCATGCAACACAAAGAGCAAGGATGCAAGAGCAAGAAAGGCAAATGCAGCAACCATGCAACACAAAGAGCAAGGATGCAAGAGCAAGAAAGGCAAATGCTTAAGAACGAAACTAAAGCATAAACCAAATTCCCTTAAACCCTCTAAACTTCTCGATAAAAGAATAACCGATAAAACCTCCAACAACAAAAACATCACAAGATATTCAAATGGAATCCGATTTTGATGAACTAGAGCTTGGTATGGAGATGAACACAAGCTCTAAATTCTCACATGGATAAAAGCCAAATAAGAACAAGAAAGATGATATGTCAAGTATGCAACGGTTTGAGCTCTCCACAAGATGCGATCAAGTTACTCACTTGAGAGCCCCTCTTGATAGTACGCCGTCTATCCTAAACCCGGTCTCTCACTACACCACGAGACCGGTAAAATAGAAACCCTATCAAGATCATACCTTTGCCTTGCGCATTCCACTTGAGCTAGATGATGACGATCTTGATCTCTTCAAGTGGACCACCTTTCTTGATTGCGCTTGCTAGCACATGCTTGATGACGACTTCTCCAAATACTCCCCCATACACCATTATGGGAAAGCCTCGCTAAGCTCCGTCTTCATGTATCCACTTGCGCTTCATCTTCTCTAACTTCACAAAGATGATGTCTTGAATCCTTCAAGACATGCTTGCAATATGCTCAACTCTACACATGACCATTCTTCATATAAACCCTTAAATAGAGCATTGGTCATCATGCCATCTTCAAGAGTCCAACACATGAACTCCAATGGACAAGATCTATAAGAATATCTCAATGTAAACATTAGTCCATAAGGAGTGTCATTAATTACCAAAACCACACATGGGGGCAACCATGCACTTTCAATCTCCCCCATTTTGGTAATTGATGACAATCCCTTTTACGAGGGTTTATATAATGAATTAAGCAACCATGCAACACAAAGAGCAAGGATGCAAGAGCAAGAAAGGCAAATGCAGCAACCATGCAACACAAAGAGCAAGGATGCAAGAGCAAGAAAGGCAAATGCTTAAGAACGAAACTAAAGCATAAACCAAATTCCTTAAACCCTCTAAACTTCTCCCCCATTGGCATCGATTGCCGAAATGGGAGGAAAAATTTAGAAGGCCAACATAGTAAGAGCTCCCCCATAATGTGTGCATTTCTCATAATATGAGTGAAATCAAATGCACATATCCAATAACGAATAGTTGGAAGGAGATCAAACTATATTGAGGATCCAAAGATTGCAAAGAAAATCAAATGAAAGATACTTCGACAAAGAAGCAAGCAATCAAAGGATCCGAAAATGTTCTAAATATCAAGAGGGAACTCCCCAAGGTACGTGCACAAATAGGATTTATTTCAATATAGTGTGCACAACATGGAATCCTCACTCCCTCCTAGATAAATTCGAACACAAGCACATGCAAGAGAATATAGATGAAAGTGAGGCAAAACAACTTGCAACAAATAATCGTTTTGCAACATGAGCAAGGAGCGGCAAATAAAAGGATGGGTGTGAGACATAAAGACATTTTAGGAGACTA
Source organism: Poa pratensis (assembly GCA_947311845.1). NCBI lineage: Eukaryota > Viridiplantae > Streptophyta > Magnoliopsida > Poales > Poaceae > Poa > Poa pratensis. The sequence continues at coordinate 14,878,315 of CAMZMU010000106.1, read as the reverse complement.
ATACAAGGATGACAAAAGCATCAACATAGTCTTTCAAGAAGTGTTGCACATAGTGCATATCATGTCTTTCCCATACTCACACACCAACGGAGATATAGCAAATAGCTCCACAAGCTTATTAAGATTCAAAACATAACACATAAACAACAAAGCTTGTGCCTTTAATTAGAAACCACCAAAGAAACAAAAGCAATAAGAGGTGGTCACTAAAGAATTGGAATACCAAATAAAGATGTAACTATTCTTATGTGTATAAGTTTCTAAGTAGACACCAATCACGAAGATATAAGTCCACAAATAACATGTACACACAAATAGGTACAAAGGTAAAGATCATGATATCCAAGAGGAAGTCATAAATACACCAATAAGATCTTTGCTTAAAAGCATAGCACAAAGCTCAATTTTATCTTAAAGGATATAGATGAACTTCCAACATATACTCATCATAGCATCAAAAACTATCCACAAAGGATAAAGGTGATAAACGGGATGCTCCGAGTAAGATAACAAGTATCACAAAAGGCAAATGATTTTGAAAATTCATCAAAGTTGCACATGAGAGACTTTAAGTAGAAAGTGCTAGATTGACATAAATGGGATCGATGAATCATGAAATGAATATATATCCCCTTATATGTAATCATCCCGGCTTACTCACATTTGCAATAAAGACGTTTTGCAAGAATCAAAAGAATTGCAACCAAAGAGATTCATGCCATGAAACAACCTACAAAGGTTGAGAGCTAGAAAAGTATGCATGAGGTAGATACTTGTTACCGAGATAGCATTGGTGATGTAGAAGATAAGATTCACGATCATCCAAGCTTGGCTCCAATAAGCACATGGTGACAACACCTTCCTTGTAGATGAGACAAGCTTCCAATGCATCTCCAAATGTACCTAAAACAAATTCAAGTACAAAATGGTGCCCAAACTCATTGGGTCCAAAGTAGTTAGAGCAACTACAATACATAGGACAAACTCCACATAATATGTGCATATAGATATGAAATTGAATTTCATGCACATCTTAGTCATTTAGGATTTGATGGAGTTTATCCTATATATTGGATCAACGAAAGTAAGCATGCCATAAGATATACATATAATAAATATGCATGCACATGACTTTCAAGAACCAAACAAGATATAATTTAGACAAAACACCAAGTAAACCAACAAAGCACACACAAGTGTGACAAGAAAACAAAGTGTCCAAATTATATCAAATACCCAAATCAACACATGAGTGAAGATACCACTTTGAAAAGATACCAATGAAATCAAGATACCAAATGATGAAAATATCATCAAGGAATAAACCAAACCCTCTACACTTTTCATGATGGCACAAGTACCAAGACGAAAAATGTTTGTCTTCCAAGGAGACACGTCATCGGGATCAAATATCAAATGAAGACAACTAATGTTCAAAAAGCTATAGGATTGCTCCCCCAAGATGTGTGCATTATTTAGATTTTGCATTTGAATACAAAATGCACACAAATGAGATCATCACTCTCCATATATATATATATATATTCAAACACTAGTCATGTTCAAGAAAGGCAAGAAATTGCAATACCAATTTAAAGAACGGTGTTTTACTCAAAGTAGGATAGCTTCCCAAAGAATAGTGCATTTCAAGAAGTATGACTTTTGAATGTCAATGCACAAGAATTGGTTCATTGCTTTTCCCAACTCAAGAAAGCACAAAACAAATTTTAAGTAGAGCAAAAGGATCCAAAAGATACAAGGAAGACAAATGAGAGTTAGATCAAAACAAATCCTTGGCAATCAAATAAGGCAATTCAAAGCAAGAGCCAAAGTGAATATGATCAATATATTTACCACAAATATGATTATCACTTGTCAAGACAAGTAATGTATGGAGATATTTCTCGGTGGTGGATTGCAAAGATATATTCAAGATCATATTCACAAAACATAAGCATATGGCAAAGGATAGGAATTAAAAGCCATGCTTAGATAGATAGATATTCTTGATAGCTTCAAAAATCACGCAATAATGCAAAGCAACTCCAAGGAGTAGCTTGAAGCAATTGGTTTCCCAAAAGATATATGAGAACATATTTAGGGAAAGCCATACCAAGAAATTCCATCACAAACAAGATCCAAAAGAGTGAAAACAAATCATTTAGCAAATATGGAACTTGTTTGAGCAACATGCCACAAGGAATAAGATAATGAAAATATCAATTCTAGGTGGCAAACCTCACATGTTCACATTTTCTAGGCTTGTAATATGCACATAGCTTATTACTCCCCCATAATGTGATAATCCATTTATTTTAAACAAGAGGCAAACAAAACCAACTCGAGAAATTAATGGACATTATAGAATTTGAATTTCTCATGAGCATGACATACCACATAGAGAATAGATAAGATTGATATATCATCACTAAGTGGTATTCCTCATGTACACACATTTTGGTTTGTGAAGTGCACGAAGCATATCACTCTCCAAAATGGAATGGTCCATTAATCTCTCAAAAGAGAGCCAACAAGTAATATCAAATAAAAGCAATAAGGCTCAACACAAGTAAATGGTGTGCAAACCAACATACACATACTTGATTTCTCAAGATAAGTAAGTAGAGAGCACAACACATACAAACACTAGCAAGGTACAAAACCAAACACATGCAAGGGTGCAAGCAACTTTCAATGTATATATGATTTAAATAAAAGTTACCGCAAGGAGGAACATTGGATATGAGTAGAACAATATAATCCAAATGACTTGGCTTGAGAGAATATAATTGATGAAGATCCCTTAATTCTTCATGATGTAGCCAAGTCTCCAATGCCCTCCAACAACACCTATTGATCAAGTTTTAGCTTGTTGGTCCCCAACCAAGTTGGGTCCTAAGAGGTTAGTCACAATAGGTTTGGCAACCCAAATGGTTCTTTTCTTGACACCACTTTGAGTACCAACATATTTGGCAAACACATTGCCAACCTTATCCTTCCAAGAGAATAAACATCATCAATTATAATGGGGTTGGATAAGGTACCATTTGTGCATGAAGAAGCAAGGTGACCCTTCTCACGGCATAGGTAGCAACATCTACTTCCTCCTCTCTTCTTAGTTGTAGTCTTGACTTGAGGAGGGGTAGCTTGAGTTTGAACTTGAGGCTTCTTCCTTGTTGCTTCTCACTAAGAGCCTTCTTCTTCAAAGGGCAAGATCTAACATGGTGCCCTTCAACTTTGCACTTGAAGCAAACAATCTTGGCCGAATCTTTAACTTGTTCTTGGCCCTTGTTCTTCTTGATAGCTTGGACTTGTTCTTGTTATTGGAGTTGAATCCAAGTCCACTCTTGTCATTGGGGCGTCTTTGAACACTCAACATATTGTCAAGTGTAGAATCCCCAACATGACGCTTTTCCAAGTCTTTCTTCAAAGAAGTGACTTGGGCCTTGAGCTCATTTAATTCCTCTACATGGTTAGTATCAACAAAACACTAGAGGAAGTAGAGCTTCATTGTTAGAGCAACAAGGCAATGAAAGTAATTCATCACAAGATTAGCAATGTGAGAGGATGAATCACTAGGACTAGCACATGGCAATAAGCATTTCTAGTAGAAGTTGTGCCATTGTCCACATGAGGCTCACAAGATGTTACCTTTGATATAATAGCCTCATGAGCTAACTTTAGCCTAGCATGGGATGCTAGAAGATCATCATTAGAGCTAGAAGCTTTTCATGACTTTCTTCCAATTTCCCATACTTGCTAGTTAGCAACTCAAGTTGAGCCCTTAGCTCAACATTCTCCTTCAAAATAGATGCTTCACAAGAAGTGGAGTTAGTAGCACAAGCATCATTAATATTAGAAATGGAAGAGACAATTTGGCAAGCTTATCATTCTTAGATAGTTGAGTTTGGAGTTGATCATGAGACTTGATAAGGAGAGAGTGTTCACTTTCTAAAGCCTTGTGAGCTTTGTCAAGTCTCTCTATGTCCTCACTTAGTCTAGCATTGCCAACACCAAATTCAACTTTTTCCTTTTTAAGCACTTTAATTTAGCAAGGGCATGATCTCTTTCCTTAATGATTTTAGCAATAATAAGATCATTAGACTCATCAAGAGATTCAAGTCTCTCTTCAAGAGAAGACCTAAGCTCTTCTTCTTCTTCAAGAGAAGCTTTCAAGGAAGCTATAGTAATAGAGTCATCCCTCTCAATTTGACATTTCTCATCAAATTGACTTTCCAAATCCTCAATAAATTCCCTACTCTTATTAACATAAGCAATGATTTCACATAGAGGAGGGATAGCATTACTACCTTTGGGAGAGCACAAGTACCATCTCACCCATCTTGGTTAAGGATTCAAAATCAAAACCTTCTTCATGAGAATCCTCATCCACATCATCACAATTTGGATTTGAGGTGGGAGACACCTCGGAATCCTTAGCCATAAGGCAAACATGATTAATGATTGAAGATGATGAAGTATAACTTGAAGCACCATTTAGGTCCATGTCTTGTTCCAACAAATGTTGGGATTCCTCTACATTGTTAGTCATGCAAGTACTAGAGGATATGGAAGCATTGTTTTCATGGCAACAAGACATATGAAGCATATCATCATGAGATTTAGTTAAACAACTATTACATGATATGCAAGGACTATCAACTCTAGCATGTATGACATTTGGAGTGCTAGAAGAGTTTAAGTCCAAAGATAGAACATTGCAATGTGATAGAGAAGAAGTATAATCAATAGTAAGTTCACCATCACAATGCAATTTCTATCACCACTCACCATATCATTACCTTGTGACAAATCACATGTTGGTGAAGTGGAAGAAGTTGTGAACTCATCACGGCCGGAGTGGAAGGAGAACAATCATCCTCAATAATTTTGGACACTTCATATATATCTTGAAGCTTGGTCCAAAGCTCATGAGAGTTCCGAAAAGGCATGATTGACGCAAGAACTACATCGCTCAAAACACATATAAGACCATTAGAAACTAGAGTCTCGAGATGAGAGTTTTCCTCATCCTCTAAAGATAATTCTTGAGAATCCTTTGGAGGAGAAAAACCCACATCCACAATCCTCTTAATATAATTTGGACCCATGGCCCTAAAAAGATTAAGCATGCGAATTTTCCAAACATCATAATTTGTGCCATCGAATATGAAAGTGGGATCGTGCACTAATTCTCTAAACGACATCTTTTACTCTCTAGGCGGTAAAGCCCAAAAAGAGAGCCCAGGCTCTGATACCAATTGAAAGGACAATGATGTCGCCTAGAGGGGGGGTGAATAGGCGATTAAAACTTTTCCGGTTTAGGCTTGCTAATTGCGGAATAAAACTAGGTGTTTAAATTAACAAGCCAACAACCTAAATAAACTAGGCTCACCTATGTGCACCAACAACTTATGCTAAGCAAGACAAGCAACAAGGTGATAGCAATATAGAATACTTCAAGCACGAAGGCTATCACAATGTAAAGTGCATAAGTAAAGAGCTCGGGTATAGAAATAACCGAAGCACGCGGAGACGAGGAAGTATTCCCGAGTTCCTCCTTGAAAGGGAGTACGTCTCGTTGGAGAGGTGTGAACCGACACAACGGTTCAACAACCACAAAGGTTTCACCCTATTCTCCGATGAACCGCACCACAAAGGTTTGGTTCACCTTCCACTATCGGTATCCTTCGAGGCGGAAATCCGGAGCCTTTCAACAACGATCCGGGGCACAACCCACACAAGGATTGGGGGCTCCCGAACAGCTACAAGTGACCACACAAGGGTCCAACCACCACGCGGGCGTCTAGGGTCCAAGGACCCAAGAGTAACAAGTTCACACGCTTTCAACTTCCACGAATCTTCGTGGAGAGCACACCGATGCACCAAATGCAAAAGGCACGAGCACAAGACTCAAATCCTTCACTCTCAAATCCCACCAAAAGCAACTAATGCTTATGGGGGGAGAAGAGAGGAAGAACTAAGAAGAGAACCACACAAGAACTCCAAGAACTAGATCCACTATGTTCCCCTCACTTAGAGGAGAGATTGATTGGTGGAAATGTAGATCTAGGTCTTCTCCTTCAATCCTCCAAAGATCAAAGAGTTTGGGTGGAGGGATTGGGAGATACCAAAGAAATGAGCTTGCAACAATGGAGGAGAGAGAAATCAAATCTTAGAGGGCAGGCTAGCTGGCTGGAGGAAGGTGGAGGGGTATTTATACCCCTCCCAGGAAAATAGCCGTTGCAGCCAGCTTTGCACCGGAGTTTCCGGTCAAAGTGACCGGATACTCCGGCCTGGGGCGGAAACTCCGCCCCCCTGGGGCCGGATACTCCGGCCCCCACCAGGGGGGTGAACCACGGGGCACGAAACGAGGTAAAAACACTTTTTAGGGCCGGAATATCCGGCCCTGGGGCCGGAGTATCCGGCCCACACCAGGGGGTGAACCTCGGGGCTCGAAACGAGGTAAAAACACTTTTTAGGGCCGGAATATCCGGCCCCGACCCCGGATAATCCGGCCCCCGGATATTCCGGTTGACAGAAACAGAGATACGAAAACAGCAATATCTTTTTCATCCGGACTCCGTTTTCGATGATCTTGGGCTCGTTGGAATCGTAACAAAGAGCACAATAAGATCATGCAGAGAAACATCATAGTCCAACAATGGAGGATAAAACCAAATGGGGAAAGGTTAGACCTCTCGATAAAAGAATAACCGATAAAACCTCCAACAACAAAAACATCACAAGATATTCAAATGGAATCCGATTTTGATGAACTAGAGCTTGGTATGGAGATGAACACAAGCTCTAAATTCTCACATGGATAAAAGCCAAATAAGAACCAAGAAAGATGATATGTCAAGTATGCAACGGTTTGAGCTCTCCACAAGATGCGATCAAGTTACTCACTTGAGAGCCCCTCTTGATAGTACGCCGTCTATCCTAAACCCGGTCTCTCACTACACCACGAGACCGGTAAAATAGAAACCCTATCAAGATCATACCTTTGCCTTGCGCATTCCACTTGAGCTAGATGATGACGATCTTGATCTCTTCAAGTGGACCACCTTTCTTGATTGCGCTTGCTAGCACATGCTTGATGACGACTTCTCCAAATACTCCCCCATACACCATTATGGGAAAGCCTCGCTAAGCTCCGTCTTCATGTATCCACTTGCGCTTCATCTTCTCTAACTTCACAAAGATGATGTCTTGAATCCTTCAAGACATGCTTGCAATATGCTCAACTCTACACATGACCATTCTTCATATAAACCCTTAAATAGAGCATTGGTCATCATGCCATCTTCAAGAGTCCAACACATGAACTCCAATGGACAAGATCTATAAGAATATCTCAATGTAAACATTAGTCCATAAGGAGTGTCATTAATTACCAAAACCACACATGGGGGCAACCATGCACTTTCAACAGTTCGCCAAGTTTGAAAAGTTGATTATCAATCGTCAAGAACAATATTACATTGTTGTACAAGATGAACGACTGCTTAGAATAATATTCTAGGTTTGTACGATGAGGGATGATGAGGAACGCAGGAGGAGGTGGAGCAAAGCTAGAGTTTATCTTTGACCATTTCATAAATTTATAATCAACCACGATACTGCAATATCACCGTTCTAATTATTTTTCACGTTTTGGCATAATATTTTCATCTAATTTAATACCGTAGCAACGCACGGGCATTTAGCTAGTACGTGTAGTGCCTGCCGTGTGGTAGGGGATCGATCTGCAGGGAGTCCTATTCTGGAGAGGCATTTTTCTTCGTTTGACAGGGATCGATCGCCGGGAGTTTTGGTTGGTATTAAATTCCTTGCATCGTCACGATTGGGACTCCTTCAGTACCAAATCTTTCTCTGCATTTTAGGGTGCAGATTGTTAACTGAAGACTTCAAGTAGCTCCCTACTCAGAATGGACAATGGCGTGTAAGCATGCGCACCCACCTCCTTCGTTAAGATCTGGGCTATGAAGAAGCAAGGAGACATGCATGCGTGTGACGAAAAAATAAAATTCAAATTACATTTGTAGGTATGGATGAGATCATGAGAACAACTATTGCTGTAAATAGTACTAGCTATATTATTCAAATTGTGTTGTTCAACTACTATTTACAGCTGAAATTATATTTATTATTGTTGACGTGTATACTATTTTTTGATATGGAACGAGATAGTAGAGACGTCTTGCGTAGTAGTTGTAGTTCGTTACGCTCTGACTTTGCTTCATTCGGCACAATTTCACCTATTTTACCTTACTAATAGAGTGTATCCAGGTCACAAACTTAGATTTAGATTTTAGAGTCACATGTATGTTGCTTTAGAGCATCTTCAATCGTTTAGTCGTCTGTCTCTTGTAAGTACCACATAAGATTTTAGCTGACTAGGAAGAGAGAAGATGAACACAATTCTCTTTATGAACTCTTATTGTTAATCTTCGTATTTTTTCTCTACTTCAAACTATGTATTTTCTCTCACACTTCTCATTTAAGTTTAATCATGACATTCATGTAATTAAGTACTACTCCCTCCGTCTCTAAATATAAGACGTCTTAACAATTCAATTTGAACTGCTAGGACGTCATATTTAGAGACAAAGAGCGTAATTGCTACAAGAAAAAACTCATAGATAAATTGGTATCGTCTTCTTCATTGTAGATGACAAATAAGGCACAAAAATCTAAAATTTTCCCTATTACTGGATGAGAAACAACACGATTAGTTTGTAGGGTATTGGATCGCACAACCAACAGTGACGTCTTTGGTATGTATTTGTAACAATCTGGTTTACAACGTACAGGTCAAGCCAACTATGTCGAGATATAAGGCATGACAACACTACATACATATTTGATTAGAAACTAACTAAAGTTTCACCATGGCAATCATGTTTTTTTAGCAACACACGCACACGCTATAAACACGTACACACTCACCCTATGAACGCACACACGCACATCCTACTCCTATAAGTACCTCCGACAGTCTGAACCGGCGGGCCGACTCTTGAAATTGGACGAAGTCAGCATAGACGTCTCGCTATCGACCAAAACGTCGTCTCAAAACAAAAATCCGCCTTGATGAGAAACATCAGTATTGAATCTGGGGTTTGAACTCTGATGGGTTGAAATAAAACCACCCCTGTAACCATCTGTTGCGCCTGAAACGCGTCACACGAACACGTCCTCATGTACCCGCGGTGCCGGGGGAGATACTCCGCAACTCGCTCCGCGGGAGGCCGGATTAGAGCGCGATACGCAAGACATCAAGCCGTCTCTTTTTAGACCCGGACGCCCCAGCCCCTCGGGACAAGCCCCGTCGGAGGAAAGCCGGCGACGATCAGGTGAGACCCGGCCGGACTTGGCCGCTCCGGGTTCTCGGTTGTCGATATCCGGTGAAATCTAGACGAAGTCGCCGAACAACGGAAGCATGAACAAGGGTTGCTGGAGGGTAAAAAGTAGGGTTTAGATTGATATGTCGATTGTTTGCTTAATTTCAATCGGCCGTCACCTCTCACATATATATGAGGCGGCTGGACTTCCCGTACAAGTATTGGACTTCTACAAGGATTACAATTCATAGTCTAAGTCGAATTCTATTCCTAAACTAGGCAAGCCTAGGTCGGTTTCATACTGAACCCGGACCCAAGTGTCCTTCTCCGGCTCCTTCGGAAAGTCGCCTTTTTGTCCTTCCGCGTTGACTTCGAGATTGCCATCTTTGTAAGCTTTGAATTGACTCGGGCTTTCTTCTGCAGAACCGGCTTATGTTGTCCGGTTAAAATACCGGGTCATCGTGGCCTTGCCGGGTTTGCCTGCGGCTTACGCCAGCTGCGACTCACCTGTCTGCCGGGTTACCTGTCTTGGCCGGGTCATCTCCCTTTGAGTCGCTCCTTCTAGGTCGCCAATTTTTCTGTAGCGGACCTTCAAGCTTTGAGCTAACCTGCCAAAAACGGGTGCTAACACATGCCCCCCTGTTTTCTAGTAGAGCTTGCGTACTAGAAAATATTCAATGCAGAAGTTTTTTTTGTCTAAGGACGATGCTTAAGCTCATCGGCCATGCACTAAAGGCGATATATGTATATCGGCCATACGAGCGATTTACGCAGTCTGCCACACGCTCGGGTGGAATTTCTTCAAGTATTTCCCATTGATAGCCCGAGGAAGCATGCTACCCTCCAATGTTTCCTCCAGATAAGAATTGCCGGGTGTTATCCTCACGACTCTAAGTGGCCCCTCCCAGGTTGGTGACCATTTGCCGAATTTCCGACTCTTAGAGCCAACTAGCAATATAACTTTCCAGACCAAGTCGTTGATTTGAAAATCCTTAAGCCAGAATTTCTTGTTGTAAGTTTTTGCCACCCGCAACTTCTCTTTCTCGATGTCCCTCAAAGCCATTTCACGCTTGTCGGCTATGTCCTCTAGGTTGTCCATCATCAAACTATAGTAATCTTTAACCGACAATCATTCTGCTTAGCAAACCTCAAGGCGGCCAGATTTACTTCCACTGGTAAAACGGCCTCTTGCCCGTATACAAGCTCAAATGGGGTTACCTTAGTTGCTCCATGCCTTGAGATTCTGTGAGCCCACAATGCTTCGGACAGTACCTCATGCCACCGCCTCGGGTGATCTTGTACCTTTTCTTGATCAACTTGACCAAGATTTTATTACTTGACTCGGCTTGTCCGTTGGCTTGAGCATAATATGGAGAAGAACTGAGCATCTTGATCCCTAATGACTCGGCAAATTGTTTAACCTCCTTTGCCATGAAGGAAGTTCCTTGATCTGTAGTAAGAGTCTGTGGTATGCCGAATTTGTGAACAATATGCTCTGTTATGAATTGAATTACCTCCTTGTGAGTCATGTTTCTGAGAGGTACTGCTTCAGGCCATTTGGTGAAATAATCGGTGGCAACCAATACGAACCGATGTCCCTTAGATGAAGCCGGGTGGATCATACCAATGAAGTCAAGCGCCCAACCCCTGAAAGGCCACGGTTTTATGATAGGATTAAGAGGTGAAACTGGCGCCAACTGAATATCTCCAAACTTCTGGCAAGCTTCGCATCCTTTGTAGTACCTGAAGCAGTCATTGATCATCGTCGACCAATAAAACCCGGCTCTCTTGAGCATCCACTTCATTTTGTGGGCCGACTGATGTGTTCGCACAAACCATCATGCACCTCTCCCATGGCGACTCTGGCCTCGTCTTCGTTCAAGCACTTTAGAAGAAGACCATCGATTTTTCGGCGATACAAAGTACTGTCCACTAACGTGTATTTGAGAGCTAACCGCCGAACGGCCTGTCTGCTTTCTGACTTGGGTTTTGCATGTAAGTACTGATAGGTATCCTCCAGTCAGAATTCCGGGTTACGCTAGATCCATCCAGCTGGGTCACACCGCCCTCTTCCAACCGGGTTGCAGATTCTCGGGCTGGGTCTCGTCTTCCGACCGGGTCTCAACAGAACCCTCTTCTAGAGCCGACTTAGCTGAGCCGGCTTTACCTCAATCCTTTGAGTTGGCAGCTTTTGACATCGGTTTCTCTGCTGTAAAGAATATGCCCCTGCTAACATGATAACCTGATGGCCCTTAACATAGTTACCTGCGTTAAAAGTAAATGGGTTAGGTTGAGACTCCAAGTGCAGAGTGTATAGTATAAGAAAGACAGTTTTCCCCACGAGGGGTGACTCGAGGGTTTAATATCGAACTCTCGGGGAACCAGTAGTGTAGGTTTTATCTTCTTATCCTTCTCTTGAGAACCTGCAAACAAAGTAAATTGTTCTGTGCCCTCAACCTCACCAAGTGGTTGTCAAGCACAAGGTGTGAGAATGATATGATAAAGACAAATGCAAAACAGTAGATAAATATGCAATGATGGTAAATAAATATGCAAGGATGGTGGAAACAATGATAAATGATATTTTTGGGTTTTATATTGTGAATGCAAGATGTAAAAGTGTTTTTGTATTTTCGGATTTAATAATGGTAGAAAATGTAAAATGGATAAAAGTTGTTGGAAAGGTGTTTCTTATGATTAAAAAAATGGACCGGGGTTCATGGTTTCACAAATGTACTCTCTCTTTAGTAAGGTGGTAGATAATGGAACACTAGAATTAAATATGAGATTGCAACCACAAAGTTCATGACAAGTTACTGATTATATGAGCATCACGTCCTAACATAGAGATCTTTTGTTTATTAATCTCTCTTATACTCCACCAAGATGCGAACTAAATCATAACACCTTAGTAATTAAGATAAATCAGAGCATAGCAATAAGTTCAATGACATGAAGTTAAAATAAGAACATGCTAGATCTAGTCATGGAGTAGTGGCAATGGTCACAACCACATCTCCGGTAGCAAGGTATTTTTCTTTATCCCTAGTGAGACAACAAAGTAAGGTAAAAGTACCCAAGTGGATCATGGAACAACTGTCACATTCACCGCACTAGCCACTCCCCGTTACTCCATCTAATGCACACGTTCCCCCTCACACGCTCTCATACACATGCTTGATCAAAACAAGTACACAAGTACGGGGTACATAATATGCATCTACTTTCATAACTGAAACAAAACTATTGCAATCTCAAACATACATTAACTCATAAAAAGATCCACCACAAAGGTATTACATAGATGACCATAATCATGTTCAGCAGCTCATACGGTACTAATTAGTGAATCTCAAGAGAGGACAGATACATAAGTTACTTCCACAAACCCATAGTCCAGGGGTGGACTACTCCCTCTTCATCATGGAGACGGTGGAGAAGTTGTTGGAGGAGATGGAGACCACACCGGCAGCGCCCCGGGAGTTTTCCCCCTCCAATCTGCAGCTCCAGGTCTCTGTTTCGTGGTTTCTGTGTTTCTGCGGCGCTCCTTTCCGAAGTGCGTCGGGAACTATTTTTATAGTCGTTTTTAGGTCAAGACGGAGGCTCGGGAAAAAAGATCGACGGCAACGGAGCCATGAGGCCCAGATGATGGGTCCCACGCGGCCAAGGAATCTGGCCGCGTGGGCCCACTCATCTTGGCCCTCGGGCCTCCGTTTGTTCGCTTCCTTCGCTCCCACGCTTTGTTCCTTCCAAAAACTGATGCTCGTAAATTTCCAGGCCATTTGGACGTCGTTTGGGTCCCTGAAACATCAAAATATAGAAAATAGGGTTTTCTGCCTGTGCAGGGTTAATTCCAGAAAAATAGGGAAATTGTGAATTATCCCAAAAATCAATATAAAACATAAATATAACCCATATATGATGCAAATAAGTTGGAATATCAAGTAATAAAATGTAAAGTTCATGTATGCATTTTACATGCATCAACATCCCCAAGCTTAACCAATGCTCGTACTCGAGTATGAAGGTGATAAAACTAACATGGACTTTGCATTTTAATACTATCAATGGAAAAGATGATTACTATTGCTACATAGAGCCAAATGATTCATTCTTCAAAGGAGTAGCAATATACAAGATAGATTATGAAGTGATATCAAATATTCAATGTAAAGATGTTCAATGATAATTTCACAAAGTGTAACATAGAAGAAAGTACTATGGACTAAATGTATGCATAATGAAAAAGTAAAAACATCCTATAGTGGTCATAGAGTACTTCTTATGAAATCTGAATATAAAAGGTGGACACTTTGGATAGATAAATAAGTAGAGGTTAAACATGAATAAGTTTCATCTAGCTTCCAAATGCTTCTACTTAAGTTAATGTTTGCAATGTGGTATTCATTGGTGTGGAGCTCTCATTACCCCTATCATAGCATCTTGAATGATTAAAGTTTAAAGTGAAAGCAAATGTTTAAGCCTCATTGTTAGTGCAAAAATATCCAAGACGACAAGAGGCCTCATAACAGTACGTGTGGTGAGATGTATACAATGCCGACTCCTTGTCCACTGTTGCAAACTGAGCCGTCAAAATAAAACTTCCATGGTACAGCCGACACAATGTTTAAGCCGGCTTCTTGTTCCAAGTTAATCCGATGCTCAACAATTAAATCAGCCACAATCCGGCCTTTCATGGACTTGAGAGGTTCATAGGACAAATCATATTCAATTAATCCATATGCCCACTTGCCGATTCTACCACTCAGAATCGGCTTTTGTATCATATGTTTGAGAACATCGGTCTGACTGAAAACCTTGCATTCACTGGACAGCAAATAATGGCGCAACTTGGTGCAGGCAAAATAAAGAGAGAAACATAACCTCTCCACAAAGCTGTACCTTAACTCGGCATCCAGCAAACGCCGACTCAGATAGGTGATGACATAATCTTGTCCTTCGGCTTCTTGGGTTAAGGCGGCTCCAACAACTTTCTCCTCTGCAGCAATATAGAGCCGGAACGGCTGACCATGAGCCGGCTTTCTCAGAACCGGAGGTGTGGATAGGAAAATATTTATCCTGTCAAATGCCTCCTGCTGTTTTGCCCCCCAGGTAAACCCATCATCATTTTTCAGCCGAAGGATCTGAGTAAATGCATCAACTTTTCCAGAAAAGTTAGTAATAAATCTTCTCAAATAATTTACCTTGCCTAGAAACTTTTGCATCTCCTTTTTACAACCCGGCGCTTGTAATTTCTGAATCGCCTCAATCTTAGCCGGGTCTATCTCTATGCCATGCTCATGTATGATAAAGCCAAGAAATCTCCCAGCCGACACACCAAAGGCACATTTCAAAGGGTTCATCTTAAGTCCATACTTTCTCATCCTCTCAAACGCAAGCCGTAAGTCGGCCAAATGATTTGTCTCACCGTCCGACTTAACCACCACGTCATCGATGTAAACTTCCAGCACGACTCCTAAAAGATCATGAAATATTAAGTTCATCGCCCTCTGGTATGTTGCTCCAGCATTCTTCAACCCAAAGGTCATCACTGTCCATTCAAACAAACCAACAAACCCAGGGCAGCGAAACGCTGTTTTGGCCGAGTTTTCTTTGGCCATGAATATTTGGTTATACCCCGCATTGCCATCCAGAAAACTGATAACTTTGTGACCTGAGGCGTCATTGATGAGCATGTCGGCTATTGGCATAGGATATTCATCTTTAGGCGTGGCTCTGTTTAAATCTCTGAAGTCTATGCACGCTCTGATTTTGCCGGATCCCTTCTTTTCTACCGACACGATGTTTGAGAGCCAATCGGCATATTTGCAAGGCCGGATGAAATTTGCTTTCAGAAGCGGCCAATCTCTTCTTTGATCCGATCATTTATGATCGGATTAAATTTGCGAGCCGACTGTTTGTGAGGTCTAAAGCCGGCTTTTATGGGCAACCGATGCTCGACGAGCTCTCGGCTTAACCCGGGCATTTCGTGGTACTCCCAAGCGAAGCAGTCCACATATTCTCTGACTAGCGCGATTAACCTGAATTTGTAATCGGCTTTCAAATTCCGGCTTACAAACGTCGACCTTGGTATTGTGCCATCCCCCAAATCCACTTCCTCGAGTGGGTCGGCCGACGTAAAGCCCTGTCCCAACTTGTCCATGTCGTCTGGTTCTCCAATCTCTTCTCACATATCGTTCCTCTCGGCCCGATACTTGCCCAGACGCTTCTGCAGCCATTCATCGTTATGATCCATCTACTTGATTCGCAGCCGATTCCCCTCAATCGGCTTTAGAGAAACTGGCATGAATCCATCCCTGGTAGCACTCAGGAAATCGAAACAAGATAAATCACGCCCTGATAGGCATGTAACATTAGAATGCTGCCAATCAACAATGGACTCGGCTAAAGCAATGCATGCCGAGTCGTCTGCAACTCTGCATGGACAATCTCAACTTCATCGCCCACCCATTGCACAAGCTGCTGATGCATAGTAGATGGAACACACTGATTAGCATGAAGCCAGTCTCGTCCCAACAGTACGTTGTAATTTTCCTGCACCTCAGCAACGAAAAAGGCAGTAGCCAAGGTCTTGTTACCCACTGTGAGTTCCAAACTTATAACCCCTTTGGCTTCTACTCCTTCTCCTCCTTTGAACCCGTTTAGCACCATATTTGTCTTCATTAAGTCACTATCGTCTAGTTGCAGCTTCTTGAAGACAGAATATTGCATCAGATTTACCACAGCACCACCGTCAACCATCATCCTGGTGACCGGCTTACCATCAATATGACCTCTGACATACAAAGGCTTCAAATGTTTAACCGCTCTCCAGGTTTCTCAAAGACAGCGTTCTTGGGTCCAAAGTCAATTTGCACGACCTCGCCTTCTTCCTCAGCAGCACGGAATTCCGCAGGCAATTAGTATACCATATTAATATCCATACTTGTTCGATCCGGCGATTCTTCACAATTCAACAAATCTTCATCCGTTAAGTCGCCTGACTCCTCCACTGCTGATTCCGATATTGCCGGGTCTCCAGCTGGCTCTTCCATAGCGAGGTCTCGATTTGCCGGCTCATCGGAGGCCGGGTCTAAGATTGCCAATCGTTTCATGGCCGGGTCTTGTATCACCGGTTCACCATTGCCAGATCCGCTGCCTCCACTTCATCAGCCCATGAAGAATAAGTGACAGCCGGTGTGATTGCCGGCTCTGTCTTATCGTCGATAGTAGAAGCTGGTATGATCGTCGAAGAAGCTGCTATGATAACTGGCCTTGGGATCCAAATCCGGGAAGATGCCATTGGATGCTTAGCATTGAAGATAGCGACCCTTGACCGCTCTGCCTTCTCTTCCGCCTTCTCCCGATTCCTGGCTCTCTGCAACTTCCGCCTCTGCGTCTTTGTTATGCCACGTGGGCACCACCTTGGCTGGGTGTATTTTGGATCCCGAGGTTGAGCTGCCGCAGCTTGACTGGAACTGGCTTCGTGATCATTTGTTGCCGCCTTAGGCGCGATAACATGCATCGGCCCTTTGTTGGCCGACTCAATAACCGGATCCTTTAATTTTAAAACATGGGTACCAACAATAATCGAGTCACCTGAAGATAACCCGGACTTAGGTTCTCCTGCCTTGACGCCTTGTGCTTTGACCCGCCAGTATGATGAATCGCCGGGGTACGTGAGTCGGCTTTGCATTGATGGCCGAGTCATCTGGCGCTTGGACTCGCCTGCCAGCTTCTGCCAACTGCTCCCCTCTGTAGATGGTGACCTCGGTCGCTTTCCATACTGCCACTGGCGTGATCTTGCTCCATCTTGGCGCACATATTTGTTCAACAGCATGTCGAAAGTCGGCTTTATATGTTTGTATTTGGCATTAACTGTATTAACCTTCCACTAACCGACTTCCGGGTTTCGCGGCTTGATGAACCTTGGTGGTGACTTAGCCGGCTCCTGGCATTGCCCCCGAGCGTGGTGTTGTTGACGGTGATCTTGATGACCTCCTTGATGACGTGAAACACACGTTCGTTGGGAGACCCCAAGAGGAAGGTATGATGTAGTCAGCAGCAAGTTTTCCCTCAGAAAGAAACCAAGGTTATCGAACCAGTAGGAGCAACAACTCTTCGGAAGGTTGTCAACGGCGCCAGAAAAATAGCTGTCGCAGGGAGTCTGGACTGTTGACGTGGAATCTGCACACAACACAATCAAACTACTTTGCCCCAACGAAACAGTGAGGTTGTCAATCTCACTGGCTTGCTGAAAACAAAGGATTAAACGTATGGTGTGGAAAATGAGTATTAAATTGCAGAGAATGAAAAAGGAACAGTTTGCAGTTTGTGGTTGTTTAATCAGTGTAAAAGAATGGACCGGGGTCCACAGTTCACTAGTGGTGTCTCTCCATAAAAGATAACTAACATGTTGTGTGAACAAATTACAGCTGGGCAATTGACGAATAGTGAGCGCATGACAATGCATATACATGACATGTTGACTACTATGATATTTAACTGGGCATTACGACATAATACATAGACGTTATCCAACAGCATCTATGACTAATAATCCACCGCCGGGTTGTCATCCGAGTCCCCCGTTGGTATTAAGTTGCAAGCAACGGATAATTGCATTAAGTAAAGTGCGTAATGTAAACAAACACATATGCCCGTGGACATAGCATCGTTAGGTTATCCCTAGTGGCAACAGCACATCCACAACCTTAGAACTTTCTGTCACTGTCCCAGGTTAAACGGAGACATGAACCCACTATCTAGCATAAATACTCTCTCTTGGAGTTACAAGCATCTACTTGGCCAAAGTATCTACGAGTAACGGAAAGCATGCAAGATCTTAAATAACATATGAAATAGATTGATAATCAACTTGACATAATATTCAATATTCATCGGATCCCAGCAAACACAACATGTAGCATTACAATAATATGATCTTGATCATGTAGGGCAGCTCACAAGATCTAAACATGATGGCACAAAGTGCAGAGACAACCATCTAGCTACTGCTATGGACCCATAGTCCAAGGATGAACTACTCACGCATCACTCCGGAGGCAGGCATGGCGATGTAGAAGCCTCCGGTGACGATTCCTCTCTCCGGCAGGGTGACGGGAAGAGGTTCTGAACCCTCCCGAGCTAGGGTTGACGACGGCGGCGTCTCTGGATCTTTTCGTGGATTTCTGCTCAGGTACTTAGGGTTTTCGCGTCGGGGGGAATAAGTTGGCGAAAGGGCGGCGGGTGCGGACCCTCGAGGGGCCCACACAACCCTAGGGCGCGGCAGAAGGGGGGCCCGCGCCCTAGGTGCGTGTGGCCTCCTGGTGGCCCTCCTCTGCTGCTCCTTCGCTCCGTCAGGTGTGTTCTGGAAAAATAGGGACCCCCGTGTAGTTTCGTCCAATTCCTAGAATATTTCCAGACTAGCTTTTCTGGAATACAAAAACAGCAGAAAACAGGAACTGGCACTTCGGCATCTTGTTAATTGGTTAGTCCCAAAAAATGTATAAAAGTGATATAAAGTAGATGCAAAACATGTAGCAATTGGTATAAAACAAGCATGGAACATAAAAAATTATAGATATATTTGAGACGTATCAGCATCCCCAAGCTTAGTTTCTACTCGTCCTCGAGTAGGTAAACGATAAAAACAAAATAATTTTTGAGGTGACATGCTACCATCATAATCTTGATCATATAATATTGCAAGGTACATGTAAATGAATGAAGTGATCCAAGTCAATGGTCTATAATTTGCTACCAAATAGATAATGAGTAAACAATGAATCACACAAGCTAAACGTTTTCATGAATAGTACTTTCGAGACAAGCATCAAACAGTTTTGTATAAGTGTTAACTCATAAAGCAATAGTTTCTAATAAAAGGTATTTAATCAGCACAAAGGAAGAATTTAGTTTCAACATTTGCTTCAACTTTCAACATATTTATCTTATGGATATCGTCAACACAAAGTAGTATAACAAGTCCAATACGTTGCATATAACGCATGTTGTAACAAAGTTGACACTAGTGTTTGCTTGTGGAAGACAGAAAGAATAGGAAAACTGACTCAACATAAAAGTAAAAGAAAGGCCCTTCGCAGAGGGAAGCAGGGATTAAATCATGTGCTAGAGCTTTAAGTTTTTGAAAGCATATAGAGATTGCATAAAATATTTGATACTCCTCCCAACCTTGCTAACACAAGCCATGGCTAACCGAATCCTCGGGTGCCTTCCATCAATCACATACCATGGAGGAGTATCTATTTTTGAGAGGTGTTTGTTAATTGTCAACGAATGGTAGCGGGTGAGAACAGTATTCTACCTGTCGAACGGACTTTTAAGAGCGGCTCCCATGAAGGACGTTATTTCTACCAGCAAGACAGATCATCCCTCTTTCTCTTTGGTTTACACACATTCAGGTATTTCACTGTTTTTCATTGCTTACTGATGAATCAGGGCAAAAGTGTGAAGAGAATTAATTGGTTAAAGTTGTAATTAATTGGGACTGGGCACCCCGTTGCCAGCTCTTTTTGCAAGTTATTGGATAAGCGGATGTATATGCCACTAGTCCAGGTGTAAAAGTCCACTCGACAAATAGGATAAACAATAACCACACTAATTCCTCATGAGCTAATAAACATTGACACAAAAAGGGAGTAATAACATCTATTATATAATTAAAACACAAGACAATAAACGGTGGAGATTTAGCAAATCAAAGTGAACGGCTAAGATGATTAGATCGATAACCAATCAGTACCGATGGGTGCCCGCAGCCTAATCTATACGTATTGTTCATGGACTCTCTCATGGACTCTCTCTGTGTCTCCTATTTCAACCACGAAAATTGCTGCCCTCAAACAAGAAAGAAAACTAGGGCTTTTTGCGATCAATACTCCACGGCGAGAGGACGCCGGCGACTGCACTGGCGCACCGTGTTCATGACCGTCCTCACGCTTTTGTGTGGCAGTTCAAAGGTCATGTCCATCAACATCTGCCCTATGGATATGTGCCATTGCTCCAGATCTGTTCATGGCTAATGCAGCGAGGACACCTACGTGGAAATCGACCCGATTGAAAGATCAGCTTCGGGCCGACGCCAGCCGACGGCCACGACGCCCGCAGGTACTAACGTAAGCAAGCAGACAGCCATCTCAATGGATCGATCTGCCTTTTAGCTAGCCGCACATACTAAACTAACCAAGCAGGCATGCACCTCTATTGATCGATCTGCCGTTTACCTAGCGGATGCAGTCGCAGGCCACGATTGAAAGCGTGGTGAGCGGCACCATGGCCTGCCCGGGCGGATGCAGAGGCGGTGAGCGGCAGCTTATTTAGTAACCGCAGATCTGTGCATGGATGCAAGATAACAGATGTATCAATGGAAGTGGAGAAAGAAGACGTATCAGCCTTTGTAGGGAAATCAGATTACCACTCCCAGGCCCAGCCGTCACCCATGTCAGACCGGCACTAGGTATTACAACATGGAGGATACGATCGATGTCCAGCGGCCGCCGACACATCGAAAGGCCGATGGAACGTTCTCTGTCACTGCGTAATCTTGCCAGAAGCATAATCGGGTCATCAGTCAGCTTCAGGGAGCAGCCCATCCATCCAGACTTTGTGCAATCGGAAGAAATAGTACGTGAGCTTTTGAGATAAATCCTACAGGTATGTGGTCCTCAATCCGTTCTACAAAAGTATTTTTTAGAATTCATCGATAGTGTAACTATGCAGCTTTTTTTGTTGCATTAGTGGCACTTAAGTTCACTTTGCAGCATGATATTTACATGTTAGTAATTACTGAAGAAAAGACATGATTTTGCTGTATATTATTCGTTTTGATGTCCCAATGATATTAATATGTGAAATTGTGGAATTATAAGATGTTCCAGTTTTTGAGTGCTCCGGATAAAGTTGGTTATATTTATCGGGATGCAGGAGAGATCAACCAACTCTTCGAGAAGAAGCTGTTGGGATGTAGGTCAAAATTCATGAATGTTGGGATAGTTCTTGCAACACATATACATGGATCAAATCTACTGTTCATTGCTCTCAGGATGCAAGTCCCTGTCGCTTTGAAGAGAACAATGAGCAAAAAGAAAAGTCAACAGACTGATCAAATCGCTATGTGCTCAAAATGTACTTCCATATTTCTAAATACAGTACCATTGGTGATATGATGGTGAATTAAATCGCGTAATAGCGGAGAGGAGAACATCCAAGCAACATTAGATAAGTTTTCACCACTAAGTCTCACCTCATGCATACAAGTCTGCAACTTTTACGGTCAATTTGATGGGTCAGTTTTTAGTTTAATAAAATACACCACTGTTTAAAAATTTGGCTGAGGAGGATCAGCCCGCACATATTTGCAGATTTATTTTGCATGTCGGGTGAAAAGTATAATTGACTATGAGAAACAATCAAGCTATCGATTAAATAGCGATGCATATTAACAAAATTGAATAACAATTGAATATTATCTTTGTGACCATACAAAAAAAAAAGAATATCAGTTGTGATGGTATGTACTAGCCATGCAAATGCGCAGGTCCAGTTTTAATCCGCTTTAGAAAATAATTTACTGAGGATGTGCAACCTGGAGGTTTATAAACAATTAATACTCCAGTTTTTTTCCGACTTTCAGGTTCTATATGAATATTTGGTACGATAAATAATGCATTAGTCCAATTTGAAATTTTCATTGTCTATAAAAACAGCTAACGAACGTTTCTACACTTTTGTATTTTGGCAGTTTTGGGAACTGATGAAGTCTGTTGCTCGAAAAGAAATAGTATGAAGCATTGTTATAATCTTCAAGTAACCTGGAGGTGTACAACGACGCTTCTTTGCAGTATGCTAACGTATGCTTAATCTTTCAGCTTTCTGTACTCTAAGTGAATAGGATTCTTAGGACACATCTCGATTGATTTTTTTACTCCAACTCACCTGGAGGTGTACAACGACGCTTCTTTGCAGTATGCTAAGGTATGCTTAATCTTTCAGCTTTCTGTACTCTAAGTGAATAAGATTCCTAGGACATATCTCGATTGATTTTTTTACTCTATGCATTTTGGTATGAGGAAGTTGTTATATCATTAAATTAAGTGATTTTCCTTTGACTATATGTTTAATTTTGGAATATCATCTTAGTAGCACTAATTGGTATTTAGATGTTACAGTGTGGATTCCCTGCCATGCATATAGTTTTTTTTCCTAAATTGTGCATTTGTTGCCTTTTCATTGTCCTAATTTGTTAATACACTTTATCCCTATACTAATGAAATCTAGGAGATCCATTATCAACTTGCATGAAATCAGTTGAGGTAGGCTTGATTAAATGAATTACAACGTATCAGAAAAGTTGATCTGGCCCATCTAATTTGTGGATGCACTCCAGCCAAATGGTGTTGAAAATAGGCGCTAGAGACAATCATGTTATAATGATGAGTATATTCATAAGCTATAATATTATCTTTAAACAACATCAATAATATGTATCGTCGAATACGAGATTCAGAGACGAAAGACACATGAAAAAAGGTCGGGCGTGCCAATTAAGGCTTCTAATAAATGATAGTCATATCCATAGTTTTTTTAGAATATATATGAATGTTATGCATATATTAAAATAAAGCTCTGGTACTTCTTTATTTTTTTTTCTAAAGTTTTGTTTCTATTGTAGTAACAAAATGTGGTGCTGATAGGCTGCCACACGGCCACACCAGCATCGACAGTCTCAATAATGAAATCGGCCAGAAAAGATATCTGACACCCTGCTATACATCTGATCATAGTGGTGAGATGCACGAGTGGAGCATGGGGGCTATATATACATCCCTAGAGGCCTTTTCTAGGTAGGTAGAGTTGTTTGATTAGTACACATATAAGAGCTACTAGGATACAACTGTCGCGCGGAACCTCAATAGGGTCACAAAAACTCAAGGAGTATGTGATGCTGCCAATGCCGTGATAGGAAGATTACAGAGGCGAATGCGGTAGGTGGAGCTTGCATAGAGTGTTCAAAGTTTATTCCTAGAGAAAATTTCTCAAAAATATTGTATATTGGTGTAAGGATGGACACGTGGCAAGGATTAGGTTAAAAAAAGTGTTCAAATGGTGCGTTCAAAATAACGATGACCACAGAACCACATGTATTAATATTTTTACGGATATCAAGTTACATATACCCAATCGAAATTTAATGCTTTCACTGGCAAGAATAAGTAATATAGTTCGAGCATAAGACGTAATATTAGCAGAAATTTTCAAAATATTTAGTATAACAAGTGCACTACAGTAAATCTAGCCGCGCAATTGCGCGGGCCACTCAGCTAGTTTTGAATAATTTAAAGGTAGCACATGAAAAATTTACTTGGAGTGGCAAGGAAATACCACATATAGGTAGTTATGGTGGACACAAATGGCATGGATTTTGGCTCAAGGATTTGGATGCACGAGAAGCATTCCCTCTCAGTACAGAGTTTAGGCTAGCAAGGTTATGTAAGCAAACAAGAATATCAACCCGTACACCAAGTTTTATATGACAAACATATTGCAAACGTTATAAGACTTCATACCGTCTTCCTTGTTAACCAAACCCTGTTATTAGAAAATATCTAGACCTTAGAGGTACCACCGATGCAAACCAAATTTTCAACAAGCTTTACGGTAGTTCTTCACTAATAGGCTTAACTCATGTGATGCACAATTTAATCATGATCTACTTGTTAACTCAAAACAATTGACAAGCATCAAGTTATCCATTTTAGTGATCTACAAGATTAAGCAAGTTTTTCCTTATACCAATTACCACATGCAACATTTTCTGAACCAACCAAACACCAATCAATTTATTTCATCAACTCTCCAAACAAATATAAGTGAAGCAAGAGAGTACTTTCTACAAAAGAAAGCTAATAGCTCTGACAAGAGATACATGAAAACAAGAGCTAAAAGCTGAACAGCGCTAGATATGAATACTCAACAAATATAAGTGAAGAATAGGAGTATTCTCATGAAAAAGCGGAGCGTGTCTCTCTCCCAATCAAGAATGCTAGGGTCCAGTCAAGCTTTATTGAAAATAAAAGTGCAATACTGAAAATAAAAGCACACAGACGCTCCAAGAAAAGCACATATGATGTGAAAGAATTAAAATATAGTTTCACTAGAGATGACCTGATAATTTTGACGATGAAGAAGGGGATGCCTTGGGCATCCCCAAGCTTAGACGCTTGAGTCTTCTTGAAATATGCTGGGGAGATCCATGGGAGCCTCCCCAAGCTTAAGCTCTTCACTCTTCTTGATCCTATTATATCATCCTTCTCTCTTGACCCTTGAAAACTTCCGTCACACCAAACTCAAAGTAGATCTCATTAGAGGGTTAGTGCATAATCAAAAATTCACATGTTCTAAAGACGCAATATGATTTGTTACTTTAAACATTAGCTACAGCCACTGATGTTATGTGAAGCTCTTCCACCCAAAAAAGAATTTCACTCAACACTAGTAAAAGAGAGAATGCAAAAATAAAAAGGCATAATCTGTCTAAAACAGAACAGTCCGCAAAGACGAATTTTTTCGAGGCACTTACGACGCTCAGATCGAGAAACTCTGAACTAATGAAAGTTTCAGACATTCATAAAGATTACGCACAAAAAATTTCAGATTTAATTAACAATCTGGTGATTTTAGGAATTTCGTACAGTGAACAGCAAAAATCTGTTTCTGCGCAGCAATCAAAATTAAGCATCATCTTATCATTAGAGGCTACTCTTGGCACAACAATGCGAGAAAATAAAGATACAAAGGAGTTGCTACAGAAGTAAACAAACTCCTTGACTCAATAAAAGAAAAATTGCAGAAAAATAAAATGGGTTGCCTCCCATAAGCGCTTTTCTTTAACGCCTTTTAGCTAGGCACAAAGCATGCATCAAGTATTACCAAGTGAAGAAGCATCAACATTGTATTTGTTCGAACAATAGAATCATAAGGTGGCTTAATCTTCTTCCTAGGAAAGTGTTCCATACCTTTCTTGAGAGGAAATTGATATTTTATATTCCCTTCTTTCATATCAATAATAGCACCTACAGTCCTAAGAAAAGGTCTTCCCAGCACAATAGGGCATGATGGATTGCACTCAATATCCAAGACAATAAAATCAACGGGGACATAATTGTTGTTAACCATGATAAGAACATCATCAATTCTTCCCAAAGGTTTTTTAATAGTAGAATCAACAAGGTGAACATCCAAGTAACAATTTTCCAAAGGTGCTAAATCAAGCATATCATATAATCTTTTAGGCATAACAGAAATACTAGCACCAAGGTCACACAAAGCATTGCAATCAAAGTCATTCAATTTCAATTTAATGATGGGCTCCCAACCATCTTCTAACTTCCTAGGGATAGAAGCTTCATGCTTTAATTTCTCTTCCCTAACTTGTAAGAGCATTAGTAATATGTTTAGTAAAAGCCATGTTTATAGCACTAGCATTAGGACTTCTAGCTAGCTTTTGCAAGAACTTAATTACTTCAGAAATATTGCAACCATCAAAATCAAAGTCATTATTATCAAAAGTAAT
Organism: Poa pratensis; assembly: GCA_947311845.1. Lineage (NCBI taxonomy): Eukaryota > Viridiplantae > Streptophyta > Magnoliopsida > Poales > Poaceae > Poa > Poa pratensis. The sequence goes on along the minus strand of CAMZMU010000106.1, from coordinate 14,852,371 downwards.
GGATTATTCTCTTCCTTATTGCTAGAAATTTCAGCATCTTTATCAAGGACAGTTTCAGAGTTATCAGGCAATTTAGGACATTTTGCAATAGAAGTGGAAACATTACCAACACCAACTATCTTGCCATTAATGGTAGGAGGTTTGTTAACACTTGAGTTTGAAGCATTTTCAGAAGTAGTAATAGTATAAACTCTAGCAATATTATTCTTTCTAGCAATTTCATCCTCTCTTTCCCATCTAGCATGCAATTCAGCTAACATCCTCACATTGTTATCAATTTTAACTTGTATAGCATTGAGAGTTTTGCTCTCTTTAACATCATGAGGCATGTTCTTTAGTTTCAATAAGTCAACATCAAGAGCAAGACTATCAACTTTAGAGGAAAGCACATCAATTTTCCCAAATTTCTCCTCAACAGTTTTATTGAAAGCAGTTTGTGTACTAATAAAATCCTTAAGCATAACTTCAAGATCAGAGGGTACACTCTTATTATTATTGTAGGAGTTACTATAGGAATTTCCATAACCATTGCCACTATTAGAAGGATAGGGCCTATAATTGCTATTACCAAAATTATTCCTATAAGCATTGTTGTTGAAATTATTATTTTTAATGAAGTTCACATCAACATGCTCTTCTTGAGCAACCAAAGAAGCTAAAGGAACATTATTTGGATCAACATGTGTTTGACCATTTGCAAGCATAGACATAATAGTATCAATTTTGGCACTCAAGGAGGAGGTTTCCTCAACAGAATTTACCTTCTTACCTGTTGGAGCTCTCTCGGTGTGCCACTCAGAATAATTAATCATCATATCATCAAGAAGCTTTGTTGCAGCACCCAAAGTGATGGACATAAAGGTACCTCCAGCGGCCGAATCCAATAAATTCCTCGAAGAAAAATTTAATCCTGCATAGAAGGTTTGGATGATCATCCAAGTAGTCAGTCCATGAGTGGGACAATTTTTAACCAATGATTTCATTCTCTCCCATGCTTGAGCAACATGTTCATTATCAAATTGCTTAAAATTCATTATGCTACTTCTCAAAGAAATAATCTTAGCAGGAGGATAATATTTTCCAATAAAAGCATCTTTGCATTTAGTCCATGAATCAATACTATTTCTAGGCAAAGATAGCAACCATTCTTTAGCACGTCCTCTCAAGGAGAAAGGAAAAAGTTTCAGTTTAATAATATCACCATCTACTTCCTTGAGCTTTTGCATTTCACAAAGTTCAACAAAGTTATTAAGGTGAACAGCAGCATCATCAGTACTAACACCAGAAAATTGCTCTTTCATAACAAGATTTAAAAGTGCAGGTTTAATTTCATAAAATTCTGCTGAAGCAGCAGGTGGAGCAATAGGTGTGCATATGAAATCATTGTTGTTCGTGCTAGTGAAATCACACAACTTAGTGTTCTCAGGAGTACTCATTTTAGCAGAAATAAAAACAGTACAGAAAATAACTTGAAAGTAAACTAGATGCAAGTAACTAATTTTTTTGTGTTTTTGATAATTGAAAGCAAACAAGATAAAATAAAATAAACTAAGCAAGACAAAAACAAAGTAAAGAGATTGGAAGCGTGAAACTCCCCTTGCAGAAGACTGCTGTCTCCCCGGCAACGGCGCCAGAAAAATGGCGTGAGGGGAGAGAGTCTTCTGAAAAAGTTCTACTCCCCGGCAACGGCGCCAGAAAAATAGCTTGATGACGTGAAACACACGTTCGTTGGGAGACCCCAAGAGGAAGGTATGATGTAGTCAGCAGCAAGTTTTCCCTCAGAAAGAAACCAAGGTTATCGAACCAGTAGGAGCAGCAACTCTTCAGAAGGTTGTCAACGGCGCCAGAAAAATAGCTGTCGCAGGGAGTCTGGACTGTTGACGTGGAATCTGCACACAACACAATCAAACTACTTTGCCCCAACGAAACAGTGAGGTTGTCAATCTCACTGGCTTGCTGAAAACAAAGGATTAAACGTATGGTGTGGAAAATGAGTATTAAATTGCAGAGAATGAAAAAGGAACAGTTTGCAGTTTGTGGTTGTTTAATCAGTGTAAAAGAATGGACCGGGGTCCACAGTTCACTAGTGGTGTCTCTCCATAAAAGATAACTAACATGTTGGGTGAACAAATTACAGCTGGGCAATTGACGAATAGTGAGCGCATGACAATGCATATACATGACATGTTGACTACTATGATATTTAATTGGGCATTACGACATAATACATAGACGTTATCCAACAGCATCTATGACTAATAATCCACCGCCGGGTTGTCATCCGAGTCCCCCGTTGGTATTAAGTTGCAAGCAACGGATAATTGCATTAAGTAAAGTGCGTAATGTAAACAAACACATATGCCCGTGGACATAGCATCGTTAGGTTATCCCTAGTGGCAACAGCACATCCACAACCTTAGAACTTTCTGTCACTGTCCCAGGTTAAACGGAGACATGAACCCACTATCTAGCATAAATACTCTCTCTTGGAGTTACAAGCATCTACTTGGCCAAAGCATCTACGAGTAACGGAAAGCATGCAAGATCTTAAATAACATATAAATAGATTGATAATCAACTTGACATAATATTCAATATTCATCGGATCCCAGCAAACACAACATGTAGCATTACAATAATATGATCTTGATCATGTAGGGCAGCTCACAAGATCTAAACATGATGGCACAAAGTGGAGAGACAACCATCTAGCTACTGCTATGGACCCGTAGTCCAAGGATGAACTACTCACGCATCACTCCGGAGGCAGGCATGGCGATGTAGAAGCCTCCGGTGACGATTCCCCTCTCCGGCAGGGTGCCGGGAAGAGGTTCTGAACCCTCCCGAGCTAGGGTTGACGACGGCGGCGTCTCTGGATCTTTTCGTGGATTTTGCTCAGGTACTTAGGGTTTTCGCGTCGGGGGGAATAAGTAGGCGAAAGGGCGGCGGCTGCGGACCCCGAGGGGCCCACACCACCCTAGGGCGCGGCAGAAGGGGGGCCCGCGCCCTAGGTGCGTGTGGCCTCCTGGTGGCCCTCCTCTGCTGCTCCTTCGCTCCGTCAGGTGTGTTCTGGAAAAATAGGGACCCCCGTGTAGTTTCGTCCAATTCCGAGAATATTTCCAGACTAGCTTTTCTGGAATACAAAAACAGCAGAAAACAGGAACTGGCACTTCGGCATCTTGTTAATAGGTTAGTCCCAAAAAATGTATAAAAGTGATATAAAGTAGATGCAAAACATGTAGCAATTGGTATAAAACAAGCATGGAACATCAAAAATTATAGATACGTTTGAGACGTATCACTCCTCACCCGGGTTGCCGGTTTATGGTCACTTTCCTTCCAGGCGACCTGCTGCTTCCTTCGTTGTTCCTGGGCTCACCAATAACAACATTAGACTTGTTAGCGGCTTCGGCTGCCTCTGGCCGAAGTAGAACCTTCTTCCCCTCCAGGTCTAGTGCGTTCATGGGGAACGTATGTGTATCAATTGCCATGCCAGCAAAACTCAATCGTCCGTCATTGAGGGCCGATTGGATCTGTTTACGGAAAACATTGCAATCATTAGTAGCATGAGAGAAAGAATTGTGATACTTACAATAAGCCCGCCGCCTTAATTCTTCAGGCGATGGTATGACATGGTTAATTCTTGTCACTTTATCCTTTAACAAGGCATCAAATATTCTATCACATTTGCCTACGTCAAAGCTGCATTTAACTTCTTCATCCCGATTCTTGCGAATCGGCTTCAAATCATCACACATATAGGGTTTGGCCTTGCTGGGCCAAACAAACTCGGCAGAATAGACATCGGCTTCATCGCCTGAGTCGGCATTGTTTTCAACAGTGTTAAGCCGGCTCCTGCTCATCCGATGTGAGTCTTTGGACTCATTAACCCGGCTTTCCTGAGCCAGAGCTCTTTCTTGGACCTGGCCAACAGACAAGAATTCATGCCCTTCTAATCGTTCTTTTAGATAAGTTCTCAGGCCATTGAAAACCAGGTCAGCCATATCCCTCTCCGTTATCGCCAAACTATAGCATCGGTTTCCGGTGTTTCTGAATCTTTTGACGTAATTGGATACCGATTCATCATGTTTTTGCTTAACCGATGTAAGATGTGATAACTTTAGTTCTATTTCCCCGGCAAAGAAGTGCTCGTGAAACTTTTGCTCTAAGTGAAACCATGTGTGTATAGAATTAGGAGCCAAAGCCGAAAACCAGGAAAATGCAATGCCAGTTAAAGATAATGAGAACAAGCGAACTTTAATATGATCATGATTAGCTTCGCCTAATTGAGCCAAATACTGACTAATATGTTCCCATGTTGACTTATTATCTACCCATTGAACTTAGAAAATTCAGGAACCCGGTAACCTGGGGGATAAGGTTGCAGATCAAAATAATCAGGGTATGGTTTAACATAAGTTCTATGTTTTGGCATCACCCCGAGTTTATCAAAAGCTATTTGATCCAACTTTCTCCTGAACTCAGCTATTGAATCGTCCATAACGGCCGATTGAGCAGTCACAAGAGAAGAGCTGGTCGAAGGGCCGGCTTGCACCCAAGGAGCCGAATTTCGATTCGGCAGCAACTCGTGACCTGGGAACCACACGTGACCCGGCTGCGTTGCCGGGTTAGGCATGCTCTAGATCGGAGTTGGACATGGCAAAGTAGGTACATGTTCCCTAGTCTGACCTATCAGTTGTTTATCCGATAGCTGGGTCTGGAGCGTGTTTTTCTTAGCCTTTTCGCTATCCAGCATAAGATCATAAACATTGGCGATGCTTTGCGAAACATGATATTGAATCTCGACTATTTGCTCAGGAGAAAAGAGGGATTTGCTTACAGCGGGTTGGTCGATGTTGATTTCCAGAGGTACAAACTCCGGCTCCTTGATCGGCAAAATTACCCCTTTACGATCTACCTTGAAGCTGGCCAAGTGCAGCTCTGGATCTTCTTGTTCCCGCTTGAGTCGTAGTGCCTCGAACTCCTGCTTTCTCTTTTCCTTCCACGCCTCCAGACCCTGGCGTTGTTCTTCCGACAAATTCTCGAGAGTAGGCTTGATGATATTGTCGGTGTTGATACTAGCAGCGTCGGTCTTGGAATTGGTCATTGCTGTCCAATTTTTAGATCGAATCGTCCCAGCGGAGTCGCCACAAAGGTGTGTTGCGCCTGAAACGAGTCACACGAACACGTCCTCGTGTACTCGCGGTGCCGGGGGATATACTCCGCAACTCGCCCCGCGGGAGGCCGGCTTACAGTGCGATACGCAAGACAGCAAGCCGGCTCTTTTTAGACCCGGACGCCCCAGCCCCTCGGAACAAGCCCCGTCGGAGGAAAGCCGGCGACGATCAGGTGAGACCTGGCCGGACTTGGCCGCTCCGGGTTCTCGGTTGTCGATATCCGGTGAAATCTAGACGAAGTCGCCGAACAACGGAAGCATGAACAAGGGTTGCTGAAGGGTAAAAAGTAGGGTTTGGATTGATATGTCGATTGTTTGCTTAATTTCAATCGGCCATCACCTCTCACATATATATGAGGCGGCTGGACTTCCCGTACAAGTATTGGACTTCTACAAGGATTACAATTCATAGTCTAAGTCGAATTCCATTCCTAAACTAGGCAAGCCTAGGTCGGTTTCGTACTGAACCCGGACCCAAGTGTCCTTCTCCGGCTCCTTCGGAAAGTCGCCTTTTTGTCCTTCCGCGTTGACTTCGAGATTGCCTTCTTTGTAAGCTTTGAATTGACTCGGGCTTTCTTCTGCAGTACCGGCTTATGTTGTCGGTTAAAATACCGGGTCATCGTGGCCTTACCGGGTTTGCCTGTGGCTTACGCCAGCTGCGACTCACCTGTCTGCCGGGTTACCTGTCTTGGCCGGGTCATCTCCCTTTGAGTCGCTCCTTCTAGGTCGCCAATTTTTCTGTAGCAGACCTTCAAGCTTTGAGCTAACCTGCCAAAAATAGGTGCTAACACCATCCAACCATAGTTTTGTTCTCGACAATCACGTTATTTACCACTGGACAGTGGACAATGCCCTATTGTGGTTCACTCGTTGAATGTTGGTATGCCATCTCGGTTAGAAAGTAACTTTCTACTAGCAACATACTGCCTTGATAATTTTGCAATTTCTCGAACGATCCAGAAATATCAATTTCTAGGTTGACACCATTAATCATACCATTTGCATTCACACTCGTACACATCTAAAGAGAGGAGGAGATATGTGGAATGTTAGGGGTCTCAATTCCCATGCTAGGCAGTTCTGTCCTCTGTCAGTTCGTGCAGGATCATCTGATCTCTATAGTCTGTATCCAGGAAACCAAAGTCCAGCTTGTTAGCTCGCAGCCGATTGTTGATGCTTGTGGGTCTCGTTTCAGTAATTTCATCTATGTTCCTTCTATGGGTCTGAGTGGTGGTCTGATCATTGCTTGGGATGATTCTATTGTTCACCTAGAGGAGATTGCTTCTGCCCAGAATTTTCTATTGGTCTCTTGCTGTTGTCGCTTCACTGGACTGACATGGTACCTGTGCAATGTATATGGACCACAAGGGACAGTTGAGAAGGTCAATTTTCTTGCTGATATCAAAACCGCAGTTGCAAACATTCAAGCACCTCTGACCATCCTGGGTGACTTTAATTTGATTGCCTCGGCTGCTGACAAGAGTAACACTTCAATTAACCGTGGACTTATGCTTGCCTTTTGCCGATTCATCAATGACTTGCAGCTTAAGGACATGTACCTAAATGGTCGCCATTTTACTTGGAGTAATGAAAGGCTGAACTCCACTATGTGCAGGCTGGATAGAGTTCTATACAATGATGGCTTCCATGATCGCTTCCCCAAGGCATTGCTTCAGGCCATCTCCTCATCCGCATCTGACCACGCTCCTCTGGTTCTTACTCTTAATGCTGATCTTAAGCATAGCCGCAGATTCAGGTTTGAAACCTACTAGACAAAACAGCCAGACTTCATGGATCAAGTCAAAGAGGCTTGGGCATCTGCTCCTTCCAACAGCAATGCTTTTGTCAACCTACATATCAAACTCAAGCACACTGCGAATCATTTGCAGAAATGGAACTCAAGGCTGATTAGTGACACCAAACTTCGGATTGCTGTTGTCAACGAGCTAATCTTCTGTCTCAATGTGGCCATGGAAAAGAGGCAACTATCACCAGAGGAACACTGCTTTAGGAAATCTCTGAAAATGCAGTGCTTAGGTCTTGCAGCGATGGAAAGGTGCAAATGGAGGCAGCGTTCTCGCTTCCTATGGCTGCGTGAGGGAGACTGCAATTCAAAAAAAATTCACATCAAAGCCTCTGCTCGCAGGCGCAAGAGCTTCATCCCCTCTGTCACTGTAGGGGACACCACCTCTGTTGATCAAAGCTGCAAGGTTCAAGCCTTCTGGAATCATTTTAATGACCTAATTGGTACATACAAGCCCTGCACCTCTTCTATCAACCTGTCCTCTCTGAATTTTCTGTCGGTGCAGCTCAACACCTTGTCTGTCCCTATATCCGCTGATGAGGTTAAAGCTGCCATTTTTGACCTGCATCCAGAGAAGGCACATGGACCTGATGGTTTCACATGGCTGTTCTACCGGCTTGCTTGGGATACGATTAAAGATGATGTCATGCTTGCTATGCAAAAGCTTGAGGCTACTGGTTCTCAAGGTTTGCAAATCCTCAACAATGCTCTGTTAATTCTACTGCCTAAAACACCCGAAGCTTCAAGACCTTCTGAGTTTAGGCCTATAAGCCTAGTGCACAGTTTTGGCAAGATTTTCACCAAGATCATGGAAACAAGATTGCAGCCTCTAATGAAAGATCTCGTAGCTCCTTGTCAGAATGCCTTCATTAAAGGGCGCTCCATCCATGACAACTTTATGTATGTCCAGGGGGTCATCCACGCTCTGAAGCACAAAAAGACCCCTGCCTTAATGTTAAAACTCGACATCTCGAAGGCATTTGACTCTGTATCATGGGAATTCCTTCTGAAGTTGCTGCAGCATAGAGGGTTTGGGGGCAAATGGATCAGCTGGGTTGTCTCCTTGCTCAGCACTAGCACTACAAAGATCATCGTCAATGGTGAGTTAACTGAGGACATTAGTCACATGAGAGGTCTGCGCCAGGGAGACCCTCTCTCCCCTCTGCTGTTTGTCCTGGTTATGGATTGCCTCGGTAGACTACTTGAAAAAGCACAGGCAGACCAACTCCTACCCCCAATTGGAAATCAAATTTTACGTTTCAGAGCCTCCCTCTATGCTGATGACGTGGTTATATTCCTCAGGCCTGATTGTCAGGAAATGCAAGCTACCTTCTCTATTCTGAAGCTCTTTGGTGAAGCTACAGGTTTGCACACCAATGTTTCAAAGAGTAGCATCCTTCCTATTGCCTGTGGGGATGTCAATCTGTCTTTTACTGCTCTGGCCGGTTGCAAGATGGAACAATTTCCTTGTCAATATCTTGGTCTGCCGCTCTCGGATAGGAGACTAAAACGCGAAGCCTTTCAGCACTTGCTAGATAAATTCATTAAAAAACTCTCATGCTGGAAAGCAAAATGGATTTCACTAGCTGGTCGGTTAACCTTAGTCACAGCGGTACTCTCTGCCTTACTGCCTATCAGCTCATGGCTATCATGCATCCTAAATGGCTGCTAAAAGAACTGGATAAGCTCAGACGTGCCTTTCTGTGGGCTGCCTCGGACAAGGTGTCTGGAGGAAAATGCTTGGTCAACTGGGCCTCTGTGTGCCTACCAAAACCACTTGGAGGTTTAGGAATTCCCAATTTACAACTTCAGAGCATCTCCCTGCGTGTTCGCTGGCTGTGGCAACAAAGCACTGACCCCTCTAAGCCCTGGGCTGGTCTCAAACTGCCATCGGATCCACTGGCGTTGGCCTTATACCGTGCTTCCACAATCATTGAAATCCACAATGGATCCTCAACATCCTTTTGGAAAAGCCATTGGCTGGATGGACAGTCCCTCAGCTTGCGTTTCCTCTGCTGTACAAGCACTCCATCAACAAAGCTACCTCTGTTCGAGATGCCCTGACAGATCGTGGTTGGGTTGCAAATATCAAGAGGAATCCCTCTAAAGCAACCTTAACCGAATACCTGCAGTTATGGGCTTTGCTTAAATCCTCTGCACCTACTTTGCTTGATGATGAAGAAGACAAAGTAATCTGGCGTTTGACCTCCAGTGGCAAGTACACAACATCCTCTGCTTACCATGCACTGCTCTATGGGCATATCCCCTCCCAGGCTCTTCACCAGGTCTGGAGCTCAAAGGCAATTCCTAAGTGCCGCATGCATGCATGGCTTTTGCTGCATGAAAGGTGTCTAACTGCGGACAACCTTGCGAAGAGGGGCTGGCCACACGATCCGATCTGCAAGTTATGCTTCATCCATCCTGAAACTGCCGTTCACCTTGCTGCAACCTGCTCATACACTACTCAAGTTTGGTCTGAAGTCCTGCGGAAGGTGTCTCTGCCGGCAGTTTTAGGTCCAACAACCTCCACCCTGAACCTGCAAGACTGGTGGCTGGATTGCTCCAAGCTTGCACCGCCGAATATAGTGGACCGTTGGCGATCTGTTGCCCTGCTATCTTGGTGGATGCTTTGGAAGGAGAGGAACAATCGAATTTTCAACAACAAAGCCTCTCCCCCTACTGTGCTGGCCGATAAAATTGTGACAGAGATCTCTCTTTGGCGAATCGCTGGTGTCCTGGGTACGTCGTGGCCTGAGAGCGAGTGATCACCAGGTCGTAACCGGGGACGAGCCTACTTTTCAGGCTCAGCTTCTATTCTGTACATTTAGTTTTAGCTTTTAGCTTACAGCTTTGCTTTTCTTTTCAACTAACCTTACTCTGTAACCAGTACTTCCCGGCATTTGTCCCGGTTTCTCTTAATATAATGAAACAGCGCTCGCTGGTTTCCGTAAAAAAAAATCAAATTACTATGAATATGGACTGAAAAATAGTCACTCCTCTTATTTATTACTCCTTATTACAACCCCTGTAAATGGTAAGATCACGCATGCATCCATCGATCAGCCAAGACAGTTTTTACGAAAAACTCAGACACATACTGCTCCACATTTCTATCAAGCTACGTACATGCATGCTGTACCCGCAGCAGCAGCAAGATCATATCCCCTATCGTCTATCGACCGGTCGGTGTAGAATCCTAGATAAGTACCATATATATCCTGCAAATTAAAGCAACTGAAATACCAGCATCTGTTGACATGCATGCACCCGTACCGTACCGCTGACGTACTGTACGTTGCCAAACACGTACACCTTCCACCCGCGTACGTACGGCTACTGGAGCGGCTCGTAGGGACGGGCATATGTACGCGCTAGGTCGTCAGAGACGCAGACTTGCCGTACGTTTTGCTCGACATGAAGTACGTACGTGTACGTTGCCCTCGATCAGCGGCTGAGCCGTGCAAACGTACGTACGTGACTCCTCGCTGATCTTTGTCGGCGCGCGTACGTACGCCGTGACCCTGATATATGTGCTGCGAATTTCTCCCGTTTCAAATAATCGTTTTCACCGTTGAGAACCTGAGATAGTGGAGAAGACCTACTACTCCGTATCGGATACAGTGCAAGCCATTAATTTATCTTGGTGATCTTCCTTTTAAAAACAACTAGCAGGGTTGCGAGGGCATCATCTTTATTTTGCCAAAAAAAACTAACACACATATAAATCTATGATTTTAAATATATTTATAGCACATATTAGGAAATGGTACAAATCTAAATAATAACAAATATCACCTGCGTGCATGAACATCCTTTTAAATTTGTGGAAGGAAGATTATCGTGCCAATACCAAACATACGGTGTTAAGGACCAGACGTGTCATTGTACATTGAATTAAATTTCAGTCCATATGGATTAATTATTATGCAATGACAATGCTTAAGTTATCGGTCAATGGCAACCAAGTTGTTCTTGTTATATATGTTCCAAATAACTACAGTCCACCTGAGCTATGCGAGATAATGTTTAGGTGATATTTTTATTAGAACTGGAAGACATGTTTTTTTAATCTCGTGGAATAATACATTAGACACATTAATAAGCCATGTAAATATCAAAAAAAATATTTTTTTTAATTGAGATATGTGACATTCACCTTGCGTCATTTTTTTCCTGAGTTTTAGATATCATCTTAAGTATCAAGAAATTCATTCTAGTTTATATGTGACATTCTCCTTCCATCAGAAATGTTTTTTTTAGACATGAGTAGTCTTTACAATGTGACACAACATTAATCAAACTAAGAGAAATTTGCCTAAAATTTTATATAACATCATATATTTAAACGGATGCAGTACTACATTTTTTAGTTGCTTTAGGTCTATCTCCAGGTTGTTGTACACTCTCGATCACATGTACTTGTCTTGTCATGTAAAATGACTAAGACGACATTTTATGGTATTGGCTTTTTTTACATCAGCTTGGCCTTCCATTTTATAGATTATTGTAATGAAAATTCATGTACGGTTTTAAATGATTATATCTTAAATCGTGAAAGTAGACGTCGCATGACCACTTGTACATCCGCGCGGCGGGGGGGGGGGGGGGGGGGGGTCATCTAAAATCATTGGAAAATACATTCTACATCCGGTACATCACTGGTTGTTTGGTCGATGTCGCATCACCGCAGGAGAGAGCGAAAACCAACAAAACGATAACTGAAGACTCCAAACGGAGTTGTAGACGGATATTCATCGTAAAAATAGCAGCAGTAGCCACCCGCGGCACACGACGGGATCTGTAGGAGAAACTGAATCTGCGATTAGCGCGCTTATGGGGGCAGCAGCAATGATTATATGGTGTCTGTTGATCTTTCGATGAGATAGCAACACAATGTTGGTTATTTAAGTTAATTAAATATGTGTAGCCCGCTAGAAGCAATTCTTGTTTTTCTTTGTGCCGATAGTGTTCTTAATTCTACTCAATGTTCTTGGATATGCGACACTCTTCTTTATATTAAATACATTAGTGTTACACCATCTCCAATACAAAATTTCTACCACTATTTCGTACATGTGTGTTTTAGAAACTAAAATAAACATATCCCTTAAATTCCCCAACGTTATTAGCTATAACCCTGCAAATCAAACAATCTATTCAAAAAGTTTTATGAATAAGAACTCCTAAATGTTTAATTAATTTTTCTTGTTATATGAAATTCACACATCTTCAATATTTGAATTTATTATCTTTCATGTGCCATGCACAATATAAGAAAAAAAAGGAAAATTGGACAAAAGACATAAATATTTAGAGATCACATGGTTCGAATCCCGACCAAGAAAATTAATCATTGAACAAATCAAGAGAGTAATACACACTTGGAGTTTCTAAGTCTTTTCTGTCGTCTGCGTATGTGCACAAAGTCATCCTCCTTGCTCATGCTGCCAGCTTGGACTGGATCCCATGGCTGTATTCTGCCATGGGCTGTTGTTATTTTGAAACGCCACAAGCTGCTGTTGTTTGTAGTTTGAATTGCTCATTTGCATGTACTAAGTGTATTAAGGCACTGGCCAACGCGGATGTGCGCAAACTTTTAATCGGACAAAGCTAGAGTCCCAGCGAGATACCTTCCGAAAAGGATCTGGTACGGTGGTTACCTGGTAGCGTGCCCCTGCGTTTTTTTTTCTTTTGACAGCCACACAGGTATGAAGACTTATTTTGTACGTGTTAGCCTTCCCTAGGCACGAACGTGTTGGAGTTGGAGACATGTTTTTTACGTGTCAGGCTAGACATATTAACGTGATTAGTTTAACGTAACTTTTCGCTTAATCCTGTCCGTAAATTTAAGATCTAACCGTTTAAATTAATTTAGAGGATGTGGCTTAACGTGGTGGCTCTATTATACTCCCTCATTTTGCTTTTAGTATATAATAGATAAAAGACATGAAAATTTACAGTTTGTGTTCACATTATTCTTGGAACAACCAGTAAGCACATACCGTATGTATGTATGCTCTTGCACGCATATTATGCCACGCACAATTAACTTGTACACACTTAAATTAAGTACTCACTACTCTTCTAACTGGATTTACAGAACTTGAGACCAATGGAAAGGCTGAACTTTGTGTGACGCGATCCATACTCAAGAAGTACTACATTTGTTTCTGACGACTCGGGATCTGCTGGACTCGTCCAAGGATCGTCGTTAACTCGTGCCTTCGGCATCAGTCCGGCCCAACTACAATTCATCGTTTTCGTCGGCATCAGCTCCGGGCAGTGGTGGAGCATAGCATTTCAGCAGGCTAGCAAAGACCGTGAAGACTTAAACGAGCAGAGCCCTAGAGCAGCAGCTAGGTGAGCGAAAGAGGCGACGATAGCACAGCAGGTGGAGAAGGCGCCGGAGCTGCAGGACCCGGAGATCAGGGCGGAGCTGGACCGCCGTGCCCGGGAGGAGGGCGAGACCGTCATCAAGAGCGGCACCGGCGGCATGACCCTCGAGGCGCAGGAGCGCCTGGCCGAAGGTATGCTACATGCATGCCTTGACTGGCGTATATACGTGTGCCGTACGTGTTCGTAACGGGAATGCATGCACGTACTGCTGGCTGGTGGAAGCGATACCCCTGATGGAGGTTCGGTTACGTGATTATAGGAGTGGGAAAAGCCCCCACTTGGTGGCATTATCAGAGGATTACAAGTGGAATAGGAAGGAGAAGAAGTGGAATACTCACTAGTAGAAACAGGACCTTTGGTCCCGGGTGGTAGGGGCCTCTGGTACCGGGAGTCCCATCCGGGACGCTCAAATCGGGACTAGAGGCCCCCCTGTAGTACTGGGTTGCCTACACCCGGGTACTAGAGCTCCACGCGGGGCCTGGGCAGCGCGCGTGGCAGAGGACCTCTAGTCCCGGTTGGTAATACAACCCGGGACTAGAGATTCTCCCACGTGGCGGCTTCTGGTTTTTTCGTTTCCCTGTTGAATATTATGATTAATCTTGCAGAGCCCTAGAGCAGCAGCTAGGTGAGCGAAAGAGGCGACGATAGCACAGCAGGTGGAGAAGGCGCCGGAGCTGCAGGACCCGGAGCTCTTGCACGCATCTGCCACGCATAGCATGTACACAACTAAAATACGAGTAGAGATTTCTTGCTCCCGGGCTACAGTGATCCCTCTAGTTAAAAAAATATTTATAGGTTTCAAAAAATTCTTAAAACAATACTGCGTGTTGTCAATGATATGTCCCACAAACGTGCAAAATCTCGGTTTGGAATATTTTATATTATGTTCTATAAAAAAATGATAAATATGTGGATCTAAACGTACATACTTGCAAATCTCCAAAATATATAAGATTTGTTATTTTTATGTAGCCTAGAATATAACGTATGTCAAATCGAAATTTTGCACTTACGTGGGATATATCATTAGCAACATGCATGGAGTTTTTCAGATTTTTTTTAAACTTAAAATATATGATTTTTGAATTTTTTAAACCAGAGGAGCACTGGTGCTCGGGAGCAAAAAGTGTTTTCCCCTTAAATACTCACTACTCTTCTAACTGGATTTACAGAACTTGAGACCAGTGGAAAGGCTGAACTTTGTGTGACGCGATCCATACTCAAGAAGTAGTACCTGTGAACATTTTTTTCTGACTGAGGATCCGCTGGACTCGTCGAAGGATCGTCGTCAACTCATTCCTTCGGCATCAGTCCGGCCCAACTACAATTCGCTCGTCGTTTGGGTGTCCTCTGTGCACCAGTTCTTCTCTCTCTCGTCTCAGGAGAGTGTGGCGCTACTCGTCATGCTTCCGGCCCAGCCCAGCGTAGTTAACCTACGCAAAGGCAAAGGACTTAGGACAGCGATACTCTCTCAGGAAAAAAAAAGGGTCCACAGCCAGACAGCCTCCACGTCCGTCCCCCGCGCATGCACAAACACATACATCGGTTGACCACGGTCACAGCTACGTACGTGGCCGCTGTATATTCGTCCCAGCGTCAACACCTGGCGCATGCAAGCCAGACGCGCCTGGACGTCTCCCTCCCGATACACTGTAGCGCGAGTGGCGATTTTTAGATCTCCACCTCAGATCCACCTTCGCTCCGCGGATCCGTCGGATCCCTCACCCTCCGGCGGCCGCTCCGGCGGCGGGAGGGTGGGGGATCCCGCCTCTCGGTTGTACATAGGGTAGGTTCTGTGGGGGCTCCAGCCGGCGGCGCCGTGGAGGCGGGGGGTCGCCGGTGTTGTTTTTGCTGCAGGCTCGCGCCATCTCCGGCGGCGGTGCTCGTTGGAGCGCCGTGGTGGCGGGCTTGCTTCTCTGGCGGCGGCGGGTCGGTGGATCCGCGCCGTGCGTTGACCCTTCGCCAGTTCCAGCGCCGCGGTCTCCGCGCTGGCGACGGGTCCGGTGGAGGAGGTGCAAGGTGGCTGTGGTGGTGGGTTGCGGCGTGAAGACGATGGATCTGGCCACCTCCGGTGGAGGTGGGGCGGTGCTGGCCCCAGATCAGGAGCGGGTGGAGCTCGGGGTCTGTGGCCCCGGCCGACGGGCGTTCATCGACAGTGGATCCAGTTCTACGGGGCTGGTGCTAGTAGCGGCTCCCAGACGCCTCCGGGCTAGAAGTTCCTCCGTTCCAGGGTGCTGGTCGCCGGGCCGCCGCGTTCTTCGTCGCCTCCGGTGGTGGAGTTCGTGCTGGCTGGGCTTCCTCGTTGCGGTCGACGGCGAGACACGCAGTGTTGCCTTTGTATCCTCTTCCTTTTTCCTCGTGTATTTAGCTCTGTATTTGTTATCTTCGTATGAATACTAGTATGGAAAAAAGTCAAAAAAAAAAAAAAAAAAAGCCTCTCGTGAAAGAGGTTGCCGGTACGTAAACATCGCGATTCAAGAAGGATCTGGCCGCGAGTGAGCAAGGCCGATCGAGGACGTTCCGCACCACCGCTAGCGTGTGTACGTATCTACCTACGTATAATGTATGTATAGGCTAGGTTTGTATCCGTGGAATGCATGCCGTATGTGTTCGTAACGGACATGCATGCACGTACGGGTGGCTACAAAATTTTGGTCTCAGTACTGTAGCCGTAAGTCCGTAACCCCTCAATATACGCGGTGTGTGAGCGCGCGCTCTAACGTGATCGATGTAAGTATGCATAGCGTAGCCAGGATTGGCCAACGCCCCAGGCCATCCTCAAGCTATAGTAGTGGAACAGTAGAAAATAGTAGCTACAGTAGCGAAATTCAACAAAGAAATTAGCTTGCACGCCCCAGGCCATGGCCAGTGTAGCCTGAGGCCTGGCTACGCCCCTGTAAGTATGTACATGTAGCCATGATCCTCGGGTATATGAAGGAAGGAGCTGCTGAAAGAGGCTCTCGATCGTCTCCGTAAAAGAGGCTCGTTATAGCATAACGGGAGATTTCATGCTAAATTTTACTAATTTTGCTCGCAATGGTGCTATTAGAAAAATAGCATGCTATCGTGCTAAAACATCATAACGGGAGTAGCACGCTATTTTTTTTCTAGCCTATTGGCCCAAATGATCGAACTTCCCACCTTAGGAATAACAAGAAGTAGCTGCGTGTTTGTAGTGGTGATGAACTTCAATTTGTCGGTTCATATTAAGTTGACATCGCTAATGTTGAGATTCTGAATAAATAATTTATACTATGTTGTTGCCCCGTGAGATGTTGATGTTAGGCTTATAGACAATTATAGAACAAATTTTATATGTGATTATGCATGCATATATTGTTGTGCCATTTTTTACTATATCCTTTATTCTTACTGAAATCCTTTATTTTTTACCTATATCTGTTATTTATTCGAAATGCTATTTAAATATAGCACGCTATTAGCACGTTATACCGTGTATATTATCTGGAGGAGGCCGACGCTATTTCTGTTGGCACACTATTTTTTACTTTGGAAAAACTGATCTTGTCACCACAATCATTTCTTTTCCCTGTTCATGAGATTGATTACTGTAAAGACTTGAGCGAATAACGAGCAATTTATGGGAGAAGCGTCGATGATGTTTAGGCTGAAGTGATGGCCTTGGTCTCGGGTTCGCATGGCCGTACAAGATTAAGAAGATTTATGAGATCAACTTGTGACCAAGATAATAGAACAACTAATATCTAAATTGTGAGCCACCATTTTCTGTTGTTGTACAAAATACAGAATAGTTCTAACATACTTAATTAATCACAACTTTCTAAAATGGAGATTACGTTCAAAATCTTAAAAAAACCTAGATCGACATAAAAAACCAAATCTCCAATAATTCTTTTGACGAGATGTTACAAATCCCATTCTTGCACGGAACATTGAAGAAATAAGTTGCATCCAAATGACTATGCAGCTACAACACTAGACCTTGCTACATTGGCTTGTTTTTGCACACCATGAAGCCAGATTTAATCCATGAAAAACTGCAATTTTTTCCCCACAATCTACATTTAATAACGCACGCTATATTGGGATCAATAGAGTGGAATTTTTTGGCTTCCGAGATCGGGTGACACTCCATTTAAAAAACTCGAACATAATATTTATGAGTTATATATATAAGATTTAAAAAAATCCTGATGTAGCCAATGTATATAACACGAATGTGCTAAATAGCAACTTCAGATATAAAAATTATGAAAACATGAATTTGATTATGCATGTTTTCAAATCTCTAAATTTTATCATATTTTGTTATTTTGTGTAGCCCATAATATAAAGTTTTTTAAACTAAAATTTACATGTTTGTGGGATACACCATTTGCTACATCTGGATTTTTTCCAGAGTTTTTCGAAATTCGTAAATATGATTTTCAATGTTTTAATAGGAGGGAGCTCGGGAGTCACATACACTTTCGGGAGTCACATACACTTGACTGTGCAGCCCTTGAATGGATAATATTTATGAAATGGCTATGCAGCCCTTTACGTGCAAGAGCTCTCATAATGAATGGCTACTACAGACGATCTGAAGCCTTCGCAAGATCAATTTTTTAGCATTGAAGTTTTTCCTTCCACGAAGATAACTGAAAAGAGTGGGTGATTTCTTGAGCCATGATTATGTTGTTGCTGATTCTACGCCCCTCGATGAAAGCTTATTTGGAAATGGTGGATGTAGTCTGGTGGTGTGGTTTGAGTCCATTAGCCTATCTAGGTACCTTAATTATCAAGACCACCACAGATTCACAAACTTACTTGCGAGCTGTTCTTAATTCTTCTTGTGAGTTTATGCTGATGAACCTCCTATATGTGGCTTATCAGTTATCAAAATAGTATGGGATGCGTAACCCTAACACGGGACTCTGGTGGACTTTATATAGGCAGGACATACATGGTGGGGTCGGTGTACAACAGGCTGTACACCGACGTATACATATACAGGAGATATACAGGAAACTATACAACTAGGTATACATGCTATTTAACACCCCCCCTCAATCATAACTTATCTAAGTTAAGATTGCGACGAAAAGCACCTAGCGGCCGAGTTGACAGTGACTTCGTGAATCCATCAGCCACCTGATCTCCTGAAGGAACAAATCGTATGTCCAGAAGTTTCTGAGCAACCCTCTCTCGAACGAAGTGATAATCCACTTCTATATGCTTTGTACGAGCATGAAATACAGGATTAGCAGAGAGGTACGTCGCCCCAATGTTGTCACACCATAAACACGCCGCTCTCGCCTGCGCACTCCCAACTCAGAAAGAACAGACTGCACCCATATAATCTCAGCAGTGGCATTGGCTAACGCCTTGTACTCATCCTCCGTACTCGACCTCGAGACAGTAGCTTGTTTCCTTGCATTCCATGTGATCAAATTCGACCCAAAGAAAACTGCAAAGCCACCAGTTGATCGCCTATCATCTGGACATCCCGCCCAGTCAGCATCAGAGAATCCACTGACCAATGTAGAGTCTGACTTACTCAACGTAGTCCAAGTGACAGCGTACCATGCAAGTACCTCAAGATACGCTTAACCGCAGTCCAATGTGTTGTGGTAGGAGCATGAAGAAACTGACAGACCTTGTTGACAGAGAATGAAATATCTGGTCTAGTCAGAGTGATATACTGCAACGCTCCAACTATACTCCTATACCGGGTAGCATCATCACTACTCAAAACTTCTCATCAGTTAGAGACAGCTTTTACGAAGCTGACAATGGATATCAACTGCTTTACACAACTTCATATTCACACGGTCAAACAACTCACGAGCATATTTTTCTGAGAGAGAATAATACCATCATATACCTTTTTCACTTCAATCCCAAGAAAATAGTGTAACATCCCTAGATCCTTCAATGCAAAATCCATACCAAGATCATGAAGGAGAGCCTCAACGGCCTTCTCTGATGAGCTAGCAACAACAATGTCGTCCACATAAATAAGTATGAAGATGGATACACCCCCTTTGTTGTAGAAAAACAGAGAAGTATCGGCCTTTGAGGCAGAAAAACCAAGGGACTGAAGTTTAACACTGAGTCGAGAATACCAAGCACGAGGCGCCTGTTTGAGACCATACAACGCCTTATCCAACTTGCAAATATGTCCCATGTGAGCACCATCCTCATACCCAGGTGGTTGCTTCATATAGACCTCTTCTTCCAGAACACCATGTAAAAACGCGTTCTTCACATCAAGTTGACGAAGATGCCATCCTCGAGAGACAGCAATAGCCAAAATCAGACGTATAGTCGCCGCCTTAACAACAAGACTAAAAGTGTCCTCATAGTCAATACCATAACGTTGCTTGAACCCTTTAGCAACAAGACGAGCTTTGTAACGATCAATTGTACCATCAGCCTTCCTCTTGATTTTGTAAATCCATTTGCAATCAATCACATTCCGGCCATGGCTAGCTGGAACAAGGTGCCAGGTTCGATTTTCATAAGTGCAAGATACTCTTCATCCATTGTAGACTTCCACTTGGGATCACGGAGAGCTTCCTGGACTGTGTTAGGCTCACCAGAAATACATGCATTTGCAAAACGAATACGATCATACCGCACACGACCATCGGTGATAATTTTAGGTTGAGTAATACCATGTTGTAGCCGTGTACGAGCTGTGGGCGGATCAACAGCATGTGAAGCTACAGGAACAGTGGCCACAGACGATCGAGCAGAATCTTGGGGGCTGACAGCAGAATCTGGCGCGCTGTCAGATGATGCAGGAGATCCCGTGTGGTGCACCGACGCAGAAGGAGTGGCCGCAGACGATCCCGTCGCGGCAGACGAAAACACGTCGGACTGAGGAGGCGTCGTAGTCGCGGGGCCCGCCGGGAAGATGCGGGCGAACCCCGCAGTGACACGCGGAAAGGCGGCGCCAGACCTGGCGACTGACGCACGCGTCCACCCGATCCCGAGGAGGATTGCTCTGGCGTCTGCTGCGCCAATGATTGGGACGGATCGTCTCCGGGATCCGTGCCATTGCCTGAAAAAGCATCAGAAACACCCCCTGGAACCGAATTTTCTCCTGATTCCTGCGGCATAGACTCAGCAGTACCATTAGCCGCAGGATTATCATCAGGATCAACATGTAAATCGTTCCCCTCATGAGTATGCAAATTAAATGGTTGCAAATTGAGAGGAAGAAGGTCAATTCCAGCACGTAAAAGTGCACCAGCATTAGAATGAAGAGCCGCAAAGGGAAACACCGTCTCATCGAAGACAATATCACGCGAAATATATATGCGACCAGTGGATATATCAAGGCACTTGTTGCCTTTGTGAAGGTTGCTATAGCCAAGAAAAGCACATTGTTTGACCGAAATTGCAACTTGTGGTTGTTGTATGGCCGGAGATTTGGCCAACAAGCACACCCAAAAATCCGCAAAAAGGAGTAGTCACCTTTTGTACCAAAGAGACGTTCCATGGGTGTTTGAGTTGATAACTTTACTAGGGGAGACGATTGATTAAATACACAGCGGTAAAAAGGCTTCATCCCAAACTTTAGTGGCATAGACGCATAAGCTAAAAGAGAGAGACCAACCTCAACAATAGCCTATGTTTGCGCTCAGCGGTCCATTTTGCTGATACGCATGAGGACAGGAAACAAGATGGGATATGCCTGCATGCTGGAAAAAGGAATTGAGTTTTTGATATTCTCCACCCTAGTCTGTTTGAACCACAATAATTTTCTTATCAAAGAGTCTTTCGACAAGATGCTAGAAATCATGAAATTTCTGAAACATATCAGATTTATTTTTCAACAGATATATCCACGTAAACTTGCTATAATCATTGATACGTCTCAAACGTATCTATAATTTCTGATGTTCCATGTTGATATTATACCAATTGTTACATGTTTTATATACACTTCATAGCATTTTTATGCATTTTCTGGGACTAACCTATTAACAAGATGCCACAGTGCCAGTTCCTGTTTTCTGCTGTTTTTGTATTCCAGAAAAGCTAGTCTGGAAATATTCTCGGAATTGGACGAAACTTGGACAGAACCTCCTATTTTTCCAACACGAAGACGGAGTCCAAGAGGAGACGGAGGAGGGCCACGTGGCACCCACACCATGGGGCCGCGCGGCCCCCCCTGCCGCGCCGTGGGGTGGTGTGGGGCCCTCGTGGCTCCAGCCGCCGCCCTTTCGCCTATTTATTCTTCCCGACGCGAAAACCCTAAATACCCGAGCCATTATCCACGAAAAGTTCCAGAGACGCCGCCGCCGTCAACCCTAGCTCGGGAGGGTTCAGAAGCTCTTCCCGGCACCCTGCCGGAGAGGGGAATCATCACCGGAGGGCTCTACATCACCATGCCTGCCTCCGGAGTGATGCGTGAGTAGTTCATCCTTGGACTACGGGTCCATGGCAGTAGCTAGATGGTTGTCTCTCCACTTTATGCTATCATGTTTAGATCTTGTGAGCTGCCTATCATGATCAAGATCATCTTATTGTAATGCTACATGTTGTGTTTGCTGGGATCCGATGAATATTGAATACTATGTCAAGTTGATTATCAATCTATCTTATATGTTATTTATGATCTTGCATGCTTTCCGTTACTAGTAGATGCTTTGGCCAAGTAGATGCTTGTAACTCCAAGAGTGAGTATTTATGCTAGATAGTGGGTTCATGCCTCCGGTAATCTGGGAGAGTGACAATAACTTCTAAGATTGTGGATGTGCTGTTGCCACTAGGGATAAAATAACCGATGCTTAGCTTAAGGGTGCGCCGTTAGGTCTAATGCATTTGTTTACATTACGCACATTACTTAATGCAATTATCCGTTGCTTGCAACTTAATACCAACGGGGAACTCGGTATGACAACCTGGCGGTGGATTATTAGTCATAGACGCTGTTGGATAACGGTCTATGTATTTTGTCGTAATGCCCACATGAATATCATAGTAATCATCATGTCATATATATGCATTGTCATGCGCTCAATATTTTGTCAATTGCCCAGCTGTAATTTGTTCACCCAGCATGTTAGTTATCTTTTATGGAGAGACACCACTAGTGAACTGTGGACCCCGGTCCATTCTTTTACACTGATAATACAACCAACTGCAAACATTGTTCCTTTTCATTCTCTGCAATTTACTACTGTTTTCCACACCATACGTTTAATCCTTTGTTTTCAGCAAGCCGGTGAGATTGACAACCTCACTGTTTCGTTGGGGCAAAGTAGTTTGATTGTGTTGTGTGCAGATTCCACGTCGGCGATTGGTGTCGCCGTGCCACCGCCACCAACAACCTTCAGAAGTGATTTCTTGCTCCTACTGGTCGATTAAACCTTGGTTTCATACTGAGGGAAACTGCTGCTACACTGCTTCATACCTTCCTCTTGGGGTCTCCCAACGAACGTGTGATCCACGCATCAAGCATTTTTCTGGCGCCGTTGCCGGGGAGCAAGAGGATTTCTGCAAGGGGAGTTTCACGCTTCCAATCTCTTTACTTTGTTATTGTCTTGCTTAGTTTATTTTTATTTATCTTGTTTGCTTTATTTATCAAAAACACAAAAAAATTAGTTTTCTGCATCTAGTTTATTTCGGTTTGTTATTATGTCTAGTTGTTTACTTGCTATCAATGCTTCTCTCTTTGAAACAAAATCTTATTGGCTAAGTGGGTTCACGAGGAACAACAAAATTATTATAAGGAATACCGCTTTCTCAAAAAGGGAAATATTATGGAACAAATAAGTAGATTGAATTATTTTGCTAAAACTTGTGCTCTACTTATGATGAATCCTACTGCTTTAATGAATCATTTATGTTGTAGAAGGCATAAACACCTCCCTTTCCAATGTGATTATAATGATAATGAAACCTTGGCTGCTTATGCTAAAGGAAACTATGACTTTGGTAATCTTGAACAAACTGAAGAATTTTTGTTTTTAAGGGTGCCTATGAAATTGCTGGTTATATTCAGATGATGATTCTCCTTATAAATCTGAATTTTGCTATACTTGGTTATTGCCTTGAATATTACAATGATAATCCTTATATCACTGAATTTCTTGAGAAAACTTATTCTCCAGAACAACTTGCTCTTTCAGGAACCTGTGGGAGAAGAAATTGCTGAAACTGAAAGCTCATTGGATGAAAAAGAGGAAGAGATGATGAACAAAAGGAGGATCTACCTCTAAAGATAGTAACTCTTTAACTCTTACATTATATGATTACCCTCCATGCCTACCTAAGGAGGAAGAATGCTATATTGTTGAATGTCATGATTCTATTGAAATATCTCCTTTTGATAAATTTGAAGTAACAAGCTCCTTGACTCAAGAAAAGGAAATTGCAGAAAGTAAAAATGTGCTCCCTAATGTTATATATGATAATGCTCTTGATGATGGTCCTATATTGCCTAATGATATTTATTATACTATTATTGTCAAAAGTGGGTTTAATGACCCCACTGTTTTTTAGCTTAATAAAAATTATGTGTTTGTAGATCATGAAAAGCATGCTTTATGTGATAGTTATATTGTTGAGTTTGTTCATGATGCTACTGAAAGTTATTATGAGAGAGGAAAATATGGTTGTAAAAGTTTTCAAGTCACTAAAAACCTCTCTTTATGTTGAAAGTTTTGAAGTTTATTTGTTTCATCTTTCTATGCTAGTTGCTTTATGCTTCAATAATTTATTTTGTTACAAGATTCCTTTGCATAGAAGTGGGTTAGACTTAAATGTGTTTGATATTTGCCTCTTGATGCTCTCTTTGTTTTTCAACTCTTATTCTTATGAGAGCATCATTAAAATCTTCAAGCCTAGCTAAAAGGCATTAAAGAAAGCGCTTTTGGGAGGCAACCCATTATCTTTTGTTTTCAGTTTTTGTCAAGGAGTTGTTTACTTCTGTAACAATTCCTTTGTATCTTTATTTTATCGCATTGTTGTGCCAAGTATTGCCTCTAATAGGAAGATGATGCTAGATTTGGATTTCTGCGCAGGAACAGATTTCTGCTGTTCACCGTTTTAATTCTGTAAAATCACAGAAAAATTATTTAAATCTGCAAATTTTTGTGCGTGATCCTCAGATATGTACGCATCTTTCGTTAGTTTAAAGTTTTTCGATCTGAGCAACGTAAGTGCCTCGAAAAAATTCGTCTTTGCGGACTGTTCTGTTTAGACAGATTCTGTCTTTTATTTTTCGCATTCTCTCTTTTACTAGTGTTGAGTGGAATTCTTTTTTAGGGTGAAGAGCTTCACATAACATCAGTGGCAGTAGCTAATGTTAAAAGTAACGGTCATGTTTGTGTCCTTATAGAACATGTGAGTTTTTGATTGTGCACTAACCCTCTAATGAGAATTACTTGAGTTTGGTGTGGCGGAAGTTTTCAAGGGTCAAGAGAGAAGGATGATATAATGTGATCAAGAAGAGTGAAGAGCTTAAGCTTGGGGATGCTCCCATGGATCACCCCAGCATATTTCAAGAAGACTCAAGCGTCTAAGCTTGGGGATGCCCAACTTATCAGGTCATCTCTAGTGAAACTATATTTTAATTCTTTCACATCATATGTGCTTTACTTGGAGCGTCTGTGTGCTTTTATTTTCAGTATTTTATTTTTCTTATGGTCAACTTGATTGGACCCAGCATTCTTGATTGGGAGAGAGACACGCTCCGCTTTTTCATATGAATACTCCTATTCTTCACTTATACTTGTTGAGTATTCTTATCTAGCTATTGCTATGCTTTTAGCTCCTGTTTTGCATGCATCTCTTATTCAGAGCTGTTAGTTCTTTTAAAGAAAGTACTCTCTTGCTTCACTTATAATTGTTTGGAGAGTTTATGTTGAAATAAATTGATTGGTGTTTGGTTGGAACAGAAAATGTTGCATGTGGTAGATGGTATAATGGAAAAAGCTTACATATTCTTGTAGATCATGTATTGGATAATTTGATACTTGTCAATTGTTTTGAGTTATCAAGTAGTTCATGTTTAAGCTTTTGTATCATGTAGTTAAAACCTATTAATGAAGAACTACCGTAAAGCTCGTTGAAATTTGGTTTGCATGATTGGTATCTCTAAGGTCTAGATATTTTCTAGTAAAAGGGTTTGGTTAACAAGGAAGACAGTGTAGAGTCTTATAATGCTTGCAATATGTTTTCATATAAGTCTTGCTGTGTCGGTTGATATCCTGTGTTTGCTTCAAATAACCTTGCTAGCCTAAACTCTGTACTGAGAGGGAATGCTTCTCGTGCATCCAAAACCTTGAGCCAAAATCCATGCCATCTGTGTCCACCATAACTACCTATATGTGGTATTTCCTTGCCATTCCAAGTAAATTTTTCATGTGCTACCTTTAAACTATTCAAAATTATTACTCCTATTTTGTGTCAATGTTTACCAAGCTCATGAGGACGGGGTGGATGTCTTTATGTCAACTGTCAAACAGACTTTACCACCGGACTAGCGGCATATACATCCGCTTATCCATTAATTTTGCAAAAAGAGCTGGCAAATGGGGTGCCCAGTCCCAATTAATTACAACTTTAACCGCTTAATTCTCTTCACATTTTTGCCCTGATTTATCAGTCAAGCAATGACAAACAGTGAAATATCTGCATGTGTAAACAAAAGAGAAAGAGGGATGATCTGCCTTGCTGGTAGAAATAACGTCCTTCATGGGAGCCGCTCTTAAAAGTCTGGTTGGCAGGGGTCATATTGTACTTTCCATTTTCTGATTCGTTGACAATTAACAAACACCTCTCAAAACTTATTTTTACTCTCTATATGATTTCAAAAACTTAAAAAGCTCTAGCACATGATTTAATCCCTGCTTCCCTCTGCGAAGGGCCTTTCTTTTACTTTTATGTTGAGTCAGTTTTCCTACTTCTTTCTATCTTAGAAGCAAACACTAGTGTCAACTTTGGTGCAACAATTTTTATATGCTGTATATTGCACTTATTATATGCTTTGTGTTGACAAATATCCATGAGATATATATGTTGAAAGTTGAAAGCAATTGCTGAAACTTAAATCTTCCTTTGTGTTGGTTAAATACCTTTTACTTAGAATCTATTGCTTTATGAGTTAACTCTTATGCAAAACTCTTTGATGCTTGTCTCGAAAGTACTATTCATGAAAAGTTTTTGCTTATATGATTCAGTTGTTTGCTCATTATCTACTTGCTAGCAAACTATAGACCATTGACCTGGATCACTTCATTCATAACATGTGCTTTACAATATATTTGATCAAGATTATGATTGTAGCATGTCACCTCAGAAATTATTTTGTTTTTATCGTTTTACCTACTCGAGGACGAGTAGAACTAAGCTTGGGGATGCTTGATACGTCTCAAACGTATCTATAATTTCTGATGTTCCATGTTGATATTATACCAATTGTTACATGTTTTATATACACTTCATAGCATTTTTATGCATTTTCTGGGACTAACCTATTAACAAGATGCCACAGTGCCAGTTCCTGTTTTCTGCTGTTTTTGTATTCCAGAAAAGCTAGTCTGGAAATATTCTCGGAATTGGACGAAACTTGGACAGAACCTCCTATTTTTCCAACACGAAGACGGAGTCCAGAGGAGAGACGGAGGGGCCACGTGGCACCCACACCATGGGGCCGCGCGGCCCCCCTGCCGCGCCGTGGTGTGGGGCCCCGGGCTCCAGCCGCCGCCCTTTCGCCTATTTATTCTCTCGACGCGAAAACCCTAAATACCCGAGCCATTATCCACGAAAAGTTCCAGAGACGCCGCCGCCGTCAACCCTAGCTCGGGAGGGTTCAGAAGCTCTTCCCGGCACCCTGCCGGAGAGGGGAATCATCACCGGAGGGCTCTACATCACCATGCCTGCCTCCGGAGTGATGCGTGAGTAGTTCATCCTTGGACTACGGGTCCATGGCAGTAGCTAGATGGTTGTCTCTCCACTTTATGCTATCATGTTTAGATCTTGTGAGCTGCCTATCATGATCAAGATCATCTTATTGTAATGCTACATGTTGTGTTTGCTGGGATCCGATGAATATTGAATACTATGTCAAGTTGATTATCAATCTATCTTATATGTTATTTATGATCTTGCATGCTTTCCGTTACTAGTAGATGCTTTGGCCAAGTAGATGCTTGTAACTCCAAGAGTGAGTATTTATGCTAGATAGTGGGTTCATGCCTCCGGTAATCTGGGAGAGTGACAATAACTTCTAAGATTGTGGATGTGCTGTTGCCACTAGGGATAAAATAACCGATGCTTAGCTTAAGGGTGCGCCGTTAGGTCTAATGCATTTGTTTACATTACGCACATTACTTAATGCAATTATCCGTTGCTTGCAACTTAATACCAACGGGGAACTCGGTATGACAACCTGGCGGTGGATTATTAGTCATAGACGCTGTTGGATAACGGTCTATGTATTTTGTCGTAATGCCCACATGAATATCATAGTAATCATCATGTCATATATATGCATTGTCATGCGCTCAATATTTTGTCAATTGCCCAGCTGTAATTTGTTCACCCAGCATGTTAGTTATCTTTTATGGAGAGACACCACTAGTGAACTGTGGACCCCGGTCCATTCTTTTACACTGATAATACAACCAACTGCAAACATGTTCCTTTTCATTCTCTGCAATTTACTACTGTTTTCCACACCATACGTTTAATCCTTTGTTTTCAGCAAGCCGGTGAGATTGACAACCTCACTGTTTCGTTGGGGCAAAGTAGTTTGATTGTGTTGTGTGCAGATTCCACGTCGGCGCCGGATTCCCTGGTGTTGCGCCGTGCCATATTCCGCCACCAACAACCTTCAGAAGTGATTTCTTGCTCCTACTGGTTCGATTAAACCTTGGTTTCATACTGAGGGAAAACTGCTGCTACACTGCATCATACCTTCCTCTTGGGGTCTCCCAACAAACGTGTGATCCACGCAATCAATCATCGATA